>JAUTBT010034610.1:0-18263 GCA_032361225.1 Lepetodrilus schrolli | reverse complement strand
ACACAGATCCCCCTCACAGAAACCAAGATATGCATTCACATTGGTAGTGTTTTTTCTACCAGCTGGTTAAATTACTGAATAAGAACAACAATTGAGTTCACGATACATTGTCTCTCTCGTTTATCTGTCGACAAGTAGATGTTGATCCATGACAGAGAATAATATTGACAGCAGTGATTTTCTTTCTCGGTGTTTGATGTGAGCTGTTGTCATTGATCTCTTGAACGACATTTTTAATTGGGGTTTACATCCGCTTTCAAGATTCTTTCACTTTTATCACGGCTTGTCAGTTTAGGGCAGGAGGAAACCAGCAACATCAGTAGCTCTGAATGTTGCAGTAAACCTGCGAGCATCGGCTGATACTGACAAGACAAGGATGATAACTTCATTGCCACTCTACAGACAGTGCATCCTATCAATATCACGTCAGAAAGGTAACTTTCGCGAACATTGATACAGAGCCCCCGGGGCGGGATATGAACCTGGAACCTTTGGCTCCAAAGTCCAACATTCTACCACTGTGCTACCACCTGCCTACATGGGCATGATGAAAGAAACAACATCTTACCACTCCGAGTTTTGGTTTTATCTGATAGGGCAGTATACAGGGCCTAAACAGTTTCATTCGCCAATGCTGGACTGCCTTGTACCTGAGATTGTCCTCTCTGATGTCATCATGAAGTCTATATTAAGAACAGAGCATTGGCAATACAGTGTCTTACAGTTTGGATCAATTTATTTTCATATTTTTTATTAACTATTAATACTATTTTAAAAAAAATATATTAAAATAATATATAAAATACTTGCAAGTATGACCTTGCCTCTTTAAGCATTTTTCTGCAAACTAACTCAGATTAAACTATGGTAATCAAGATGTGAAACCATAGTGTCCAAATAGATAGATCAACATATTTAAACCTTGAAGACGAAATAGAATATTTTGTTAAGTTGAGTCATTTGGAGGCTATGCAATTATCGCTCAGAAGAGAGTGAGGTAGGAATTTCAAAGGATATTAAAATGATTGCTAATCCAACATGTAAGTGGTGAAATAATCCCACAGAAATGTAAGGCAATAAATGAAAACAAAAGAAATGCATAAGTTATGCATAATATTGTGGTTATAATTATGTATACACCTCTTTGGAACTTAATATCT
This sequence comes from Lepetodrilus schrolli, assembly GCA_032361225.1. Taxonomy (NCBI): domain Eukaryota; kingdom Metazoa; phylum Mollusca; class Gastropoda; order Lepetellida; family Lepetodrilidae; genus Lepetodrilus; species Lepetodrilus schrolli. The sequence goes on along the minus strand of JAUTBT010034610.1, from coordinate 17,103 downwards.
GAATAATTTTAATGTATAACACCATTGAATAAAGTTGTGTGTTATACTGAAGAGTACATCACACCCTTGATGCTGTACATATTTGGGTGTGGCTCAGCCATCCATACTGCTTTTAGCCACATTGGCTATTTTAAAATCCCATCAGTCTACATCTCCTTCAAACAAACTCTATATCATCGAAAGTATTAGGAACTAAGCTCTGCTGGGACGATGTCTACATTGAATTTTGTGGCTTTCCCCAACTGAGTTCAACAGTTCAAGCCTTAAGGAAGTGAACTGGTCTCCATTACCATAGAACACACTAAATTAGGTCAGAATACATCAGTGAAGAGGACACAGCAGGTATAAACCGATCATCTTATACTTAGCCATCCTCTTATTACAATTACCTGTTGGATGGGAGTTAACAGAAGAATATTAAGTGTACATGCACCGTGACAAAATGTCCTTTCAAGAAGTCGTGAATGACAAAATGTCCATACAAGAAGCCAGAAAATTGCATTCCTTTTGGAATTTGGATTATGCTTGGGTATAGGATTACAAATGCAATGCAAATATTTGTAAGTTTCGCATAGATTTGTTGTCGAGTGTCTGCATGTGTATTCAGAACGCTGATTGGAAGTGCATGATCTTGCATGTTTGTGGGGGATGACGAGATTGAAGCGTATTATCTCACCAGATCATATGTCGCTGTCCACCTGTTCAACTGCAAGAGGGTCTGATCCACAGAATGGCTATATTTTTTTAAGGGAAATAAAATATTTTGAATTGTAAAATTTATTTGGAATCTGAAACACCTAGAAAGATACTGAACAACAGCAGCCACTGTCAGACAATCCTTAATTGAAGAGCATGTGTTGATGTGTTGAGGCAGATTTATTTGATATGAAACAGATCTGAGTAATCCATACATCGTGGATGGGTCCAGACTCTTAACAAGATGGTCCCACTAGACCACCATACTTTCAGCCCTGCTGGGCTTTAAACAGATTCTGGATGAGTCCAGACTATAACAAGATGGTCCTACTGGACCACCATACTTTCAGCCCTGCTGGGCTTTAAACAGATTCTGGATGAGTCCAGACTCTTAACAAGATGGTCCCACTGGACCACTGTATTCCCACCCCTGCTGTGCTTTAAACAGAATCTCTGTTAAATTCAACAACCATGAACAATTTACACTTGTCTTAACACACTGGACTGGGAAATTTAAAATCACAATTGAGACCTGAGATATTGGGATGGTCCTGCAAGACTTCCAACACTACCATGGTTTTAACATTCCCTGATAAATACCAGAATTGTGAACATTTATGGTTGTGTTACACACCAGACTAGAACATTTACAATTGTAAATTAAATGGAATTCAGTCATTTTATTGGAATACTTTAGTAAATGCTTACAGGATAATGTTACATTTGATGTTATTGGATCAATAAAAAGCCGCCATGTTTCCAATAGGTGGCTACTTAGCATTACCAACCTGATATCCCAAGATACTGATATAAATATTTTGATTAATTTTATTTTTACATTTGAATTTCTGGGATGGTACAATAGGGAATAGGTGTAGATGTCATTAAACTATATATATAAATATGACAAATTAGCAGTAAGATTACATTCACCGTGCAGACTAATGTAGCACAATACTAGCACAAAACAAAAGATTTTATCTTTGAGAAAAAAATCTTATCATTGAGAAAAGCTACCATTACACTATTTGAAGAAAGGATTATTGCGTAAAATACAACCAAGACTCCTTGACTTTTCTGCAGATGTTTATCAGCACATTAAAGTTAAAGCTATTTGAGAAGGCAGCATCAGGACATTAAAATACTTGTAGTAATCCACTTGTCGGGGCATTAAAATACTTGTAGTAATCCACTCGGGCACATTCCTGTGTACCGAACAGCTGTATTGGTGTACAACTACGGCGTCTATCCAAGCTCGGCCTTCTAGGAAATTGTAGACGGAGACAGGATGGTGAATATATACCTGTGCCAGGCGCCATTTGTGATCCAACACCTGTCTGCTCAAGAACCTACACCTACACCTCTGTTGGAGCTGCTGGTTGTTCCTACACCTGTGTTGGATTTGCTGGTGACCCTATTCCTCTGCATGTGATCATGCACCTGTATTGGTGATCATGCACCTGTATTGGTGATCATGCACCTGTGTCGGATTTGCTGATGCTCCTATCATTGTCGGCAACTTCAATAATACTACACCCATGTCAGATTCTACTTCTTTTATTCTCGTCACCATTTACAAAGTGAGCAGGTTTATGTACATACCCATATCGTATCCCAGAAGTAATTGCATCGTGTTTGTTTGTGAACGATTCCTAAGAATAGTTAGGAAGAGGAAAAGTCAACATTGTATTTTGTCGTCTAAGCATACTTGACTCGAATAGATGGAGTATCTGTAGAGTGCATTCTGTTAAACTCTCTGAAATATCAATGGACATGTCAGTTTTTTAACCTTGCTATTATTTATGAACCGTCCTCACCAAGTTAATTACAATCGCCACTCTGTAAAGGATAAAGTTTACTATGGTATGTAAGGGATAAAGTTTACTATTGTATGTAAAGGATAAAGTTTACTATGGTATGTTATGGGTAAAGTTTACTAAGGTACATATTGGATTACGTTTACTATGGCATGTAAGGGATGAAGTTTACTATAGTCCAAAATAGACAAAATTTACTATTAGCAGTAAAATTAAAATTCAATATACCCAGTAATGCATTAAATTAACTACAGTCAGTATGGGAGAACTGAGAAATAATATTGACAGAGGCAACACATTACCAGGAAACAACACAAACAATTGTACAGAGAGTAGCCCCTAGGCTTCATCCATCATTATAATGATAATACACACCACTTTATAGCTGAGAAGCATGTTATACACGGCATGTAAACAACCTATGGTTCTGTATCCATTATGCCCCTTTGATACAATACGTGCCTTTCTACCTCCCTGTATACCCTAATGATGAACTATGCACACAATTCATGCTGTGTTTGATATGGGATCAGGACACCTGTGAGTCTAAGAAATGTGAAAATATCTGGTAACATATTCTGGGAACATTCTTTAGGAACGTGGTCTGGAAATGTTTCTTTAATAACTGCGAAAATACTGTGCAAAGAAATATGGTTTGGGAACATGCATTTCCAATGTACTGGGAACAAACTCTGGTAACACGTTCTAGAAACATGCTAGGAATATTCTGGAGAACATGGTATGGAAACATACTCTGGTAATATACTCTTGTAACAATCTCTGGTAACATACTCTATTAACATGCTCTGGGAATATTCTGGAGAAGATGGTTTGGGAACATCCTCTGGTATCATACTCTTGGAACAAACTCTGGTAACATGCTCTGGTAACATTTTCTAGAAACATGCTCTGGGAATATTCTGGAAAACAGGGTTTGGGAACATACTCTGGTAACATACTCTGGTAACAGACTCCAGTACAATTCTCTGGTAGCATGCCGAGCCTGCAGATAACCGATGTTCCAACAGTGCTATGGTATGCTTAAGGGTCTAAGCTAGCACAGACTAGGGTCTAAGCATATGGTGTTACACAGACACAGCATTAGTTAACAGTTGCTCCCTGCACTAGACCATTGCTGAGATGATGATCAATGATGAAATGGTTGGCTGGGCGAGTACAAGAAGTTCAAGGAGGGGGGAGATGGGTGTAGTACTGATTCTGTGAACCTTGGGGAGGTCTGCTGCCTGCCAGGCTAGATTTAGTGCAGTACTGTTATGCACGTCATTACATGGCCGTGATTAGCTTAGTTAGGAAGTGAATGAGTTGGGACTTTGGATATTTTGGACAGTACTTCATTGTCATTTGTCAGAGGCGGAAGTATTTTTTTATTTTATTTTTCTCAATTTTATTTTTATGCACATATTTTATTTTTAATCTTTAACAATGTCTCTTCATTCAAACATTTTTGTTAACCTCCAAGAATGTGATCTCCTTATCTTGGCACTGGATTTGGAGATTGAAGAGGTCTTTTTTTCCACAAATGTTAAAAGAAATACATAAAAAGTCAAATATAATTGTCTTTAACCTGCAACATCCATAGCGCTGAATGTTGCAGTAAACCTGCAAGCACTGGCTGGTACTGACAGACCAGGGATGATAACTGCATTGCCTCTCATTCATTACCTTGCTGTGCTCTACCTGAAGATAGGGTCACGGTTTTACATTTAGCCTGTCCTCCTAGTGGAGGTGTTATTATAGAAACTGATACACCATCCATCTCAGCCTTTCTGTTGAGAGATATTTGTTTTACGCATACCCCAGTTGAACATAAATACGGTGTATATTACAAATGAGTGGTATGAAGTTTTTCAGCCATTTTCAGCCATCTTCGATTGCTGAGCTGATGAAGTAATGAATGCATGATGATAAAGTGATGATATTAGTGATCATAAAGTGATGATATATGATGAAAATCTCATGGTGAATGATAAAATGAATGGAATTTGGCACATTACAAATGGACATTATTATTATTATTAATGATAAAGTGATGATGAAGCCATGGTTAAGTATTGTGGAAAATATCATTTGGAGTACAATAAAAACAGCTAAAGAAATATTTGTGTTTTTCTAAATTTACATTTACAACTAATGGACAATTCCATTAATCAAGCGTGTTTATCGACACACCCATTATTGAGCCCATTTATTGACCTTGGATAGTATAAAACAGCAGTTAGATGGAACAGATACATTGCATTTTCATATTGGCCTTTTCAGAGATATATTAACGAATAATCAAAAGCTTTTTAGTGATTAAGTGACGAACGTGGTTCTGAATCAGATGGTTGTAAACTGTTACCATAGTTACATTCCTCACTCGACATCTGGCAGACCATGGAAGATCATTGTGATGTCATAACGCAAAGGGCAGAACTCGTAATGAAAGAACAGGTATTTATGTAATCTGACGACACTAATGTAATGTTGCCGTATCGACATTCTGTCGTGGTTAGTGATATTATTTGTGAAGTCATCAATGACAGCAATCTTGAGCTGAAAGTAGTTGGATTGCGAGTATTGGAAATCTGACAAAGCATGATTACATTCAGTGAATGGTGGCTTCTCGATCTGTCGATTCTTTATGCTATAGTCGGATGTCTATATTCTACTGCTGGCAGACCTGTGAACTGATGCCAGTGTAAGGATGAATAGGGTATTGACTATTCTACTTGGTTGTATACCACGTCACGGAGCGATGGGCCACGTCTAATTCACTTGGTCCTTGCTGATTGTTTTCTGATGTATTGTTTCTTTGTAATAGGTGATTATTTTGTGTATCTGTTCTCGAAGAAACTGAGCGATATTGATGTGGTAACAGGAATCTTTCACCCATATTTGATGATCTGTTCTCAAAGAAAAGAAACTCAAATAGATTATTGTTTTTTTTATATGTGTTTCGAACTTGGCCATGTTAGCTACAGATTTAAAAATAAAATATCCTTAATCTTTACCAAATATATTGAATTTGATAGGTGTTTCTACAATTGCACTAACTTTAATACATCAACGGAGAGAACTGTGCACGTTGAGCAGTTTACTGGGCAGAATTATCGGGGTCCAGTTGCACGACGCTCTTGTAGGCTACAATAGTTGTAGGGACTTACAACTGCCGTTGCAGTAGTTATAATGCTGTATTATTCAGATAGCATACGAGAGCTTCGTGCAACCCAATTCTAATTGTAGAAGACTCTGTAATTGGACTTGCAACTATAGCAGCGCTACAAAAGCGTCGTGCAACCAGACCCTGGTCTAGATGTTTGTAGAAAAATGTGAAAGCAGGACTTTCCTTAGGTTTCTTGGGTAAATGTTTTAGAGAAAAATAGAAGATTAACATCTTAATTGTTCTTACTACAAGATCACCGAAACAGCCTTTTACAAATAGAGAATATTGAGAATGCGCGTGCACGCACACGCACACACACACACACACACACACACACACACACCCAGACTGACACACACACACAGAGACTGACACACACACTGATGCACACACACACTGACACACACACACACTGACACACACACACGCACACTGACACACACACACTCAAACACACACGCATGCATGCACACACACAGACACACACACACTGACACACACAGAGACACACACACACACACAAGCACACGGACACGCCTGTATGAAATGGGTGTAACTCTAAGCCCTATCTCCAACCTCAGCCATACACTACACCAATGCTAAAGTTGGAGTTAAGGTTACTTAGAGTTATGCTATTTCATACAGGAGGACCCCGACACACACAGAATGAGACACCTGTTGGTAGCAATTAGAAAGGCTCATTACCAGAATCATTGGAAGACAAGTTATCAACATGGACATGGTATCAGCAGGGTATTAGATGATGGTTGCTCCACCTTTAAAGAATTGATTAGCGCATTAACTATCTCCATGCTGTAAGCAACTGGAGACACCCTAAAGAGCAGTATCTGTGCCTAGTGGAAAGGGTTAATGCACCAGTGTATTTTATGTCATTTCCGCATTTATGTAATTTACAACTGTACATGGGCCTGAGACGTACATATACGAAATGAACTATTATCATACTGTTCATTTGCCTGCTATGTCATCGTCTTGATCATTGCCTCTGAATAAGATCAGGGAAAGTTTAACCTTGTATGATTTGGGGCATCTCTGGATGCCTCCAGTGGGCAGAAGGTTAACAAGCACAGAAGTGAGAAATTGGAATATCGCATGATGAGTTTGGCACTTTTTTTTTTTTAAATCAAATATTTTATTTTACAGAACGGACACAAGAAGAAAGATATTACTGTGAGAGTATAAAGATCCTAGTTGGAATAGATTACACTTTTACAGGTGAGTTGTCTAGACATTGTCTTCATTGTCAATTTTATTAATTTTACTCCAGTGCTGTTTGTTATGTCGGGTGTGTGTGTGTATTGTGCCCTGGATGAATGAAGTTTGCTTTGAGTCATAAGGACCACCTTATCATGAAGGCCTTCTATCCACTATGAGACCATAACCCTTTTGTTATATTGCATTGGTTTTCATTACTTTGGAGGAAAGTGATATTTAGGTTGATCGTAAATTGTTTTTCATTCTTTTTCTTTAGGATAATTGCGAAATTTCTTGGAATTTTCAGTGCCTGGTTTTACAGGCTACTCTGTTGGTGTATCATATTCCATTTCTTTAGTCCAACATATACAATATATGATGGACATCAAACACCTCACTCAATCACACCAAACATTAATGATAAATTTATTCTTTATTAATAACACCCGTTTTCAACCTCTTGTTATAGATTAAAAGGGTATAATGTAAAATAATAAATTTCCATAAGTGGTGAATCATATTCCATTTCTTTAATCCAACTTTTAGCATAACTACTTCAATTGGTTCTTATTTATTTATCCAAATTATTTTGCTCAATTGGTAGGTAGTAAACCTTTTAATCAATTACTAGAAATGAAAGTGCATTTGCATAAAAAACTAAAGATTACACATTTATATAATTAAATATGTATAATAAGCCCCACAGAGCATCTATTTGATTGGCCGTCCAGAATGTTTTGGCTCACCGAGGTTTTTGCCAACTTTCCCACATATTTCCACATATTCGCTGCAGAGTATGATGCAATGATTATCACCATGGGAATGCTTAATACTCCGGAAGGTTCCTTGAGACACCATGATGTATTGCCAGTGCTACCTATAGAACATTCCTCAATGGGAATAACAGTGTCGCCTTCTTATCCAAATGCAGTCAGAAGGTGATAATTGCATTTAACTATCTGAATTTTTATGTAATTTAATTTGGTCAGATTGGTTGAGGAGGCTTTTATTACGTTGTAGTGATTTAATTTAGAAAATTTCAGTTTAAACCTTTTTTAAAATTATAATTTAGCTAGAGCCTTCTTCTAGATATGCTAATTTGTTATTACCTTTCTATCACATACCCCTAGGGATGGCTTTATTTTAATTTGAAATTTAAAAAAATTTAAAATTGGTTTTCGTCATGTTTCCGAAAGATTCCCGCTGCGATGTAAAACAATAACTCACTCATTTTAGTGGTTTCATTGGATATGATGTTTCAACTAATGTAACTTTAACTTGTCAGATTGTAGCAGTTATTGTAGTGGTCAGTGTATAGGTACCCAGTGTCAACATGGAGATCAGGCTCCCCTTCTACAGAAAGAACGATCGATCGTAACATGACGAGAGTTGTAACTATGTTGACGTAGAAGAGTTGCGACTCTCGTAGCGCTTTGATAATTTTGTTGAATGGGTGCCAGATTTGTAACAGTCAGTCTGCTAACTGGTCAACGCATGGACTGCTAACTGGTCAATGCATGGTTGCTAACTGGTCAACACATGGACTGCTAACTGGTCAACACATGGTTGCTAACTGGTCAATGCATGGACTGCTAACTGGTCAACAAATGGACTGCTAACTGGTCAACGCATGGTTGATAACTGGTCAACACATGGACTGCTAACTGGCCAACACATGGACTGCTAACTGGTCAACGCATGGACCACCCACTTGTTTCCTTCATTAGCTCCAGGTTTAATATCATCACTAAACTTATTCCTGTTCTGTAGATTTAAGTCTTATGGATGTTCATGTGCAGTCAAGATTTTGACGATGCATATGAAGTCATGTTTATTGAAGAGGAAGTGTTCTTTGATTAAATGTTACAGTGATGGTTCAGAAACATCAGTTAAATCCTGTTATAGTCTTGTTCTCCTCCTCCAAAGTGATCCGAGGGACAAATACCGGACTAAAAATATCAAGGACGGGGAAACAAAACCACAAAAGTGATTGATAATGTCTACATTACTTGAAACGATGTGTAGGTGCATGCACTAGGAAAATATGTGTAGATACATGCACTAAGAAAATATGTGTAGATACATGCACTAGGAAAATATGTCTCGCTACGAGAAATGCAAGAATATGGGAAACGTGAGCACGAAATAATACACAAATGCCTGACCAGATGCTTTTGTTATTTCCGTATTTTTCTTGTATTTTTTCCGTAGCTGGCTCCGTGGCATAATGGTTAGAGTGCCGGCCCAGAGTGCAGAAGGTCATGGGTTCGATCCCCAGTTGCATTGTACCAAAAGACGTTAAAAGATGGTATTTGTTGTTCCACTGCTTGGCACATTATAGGGGTAAAGCAATGAGTGGTTGGCTTGGAATCGGTAAACTGTGTCTGAATGGGGTATCTATTATAAAAACTGATAGAAAATTCAGACTAGTACAAGCAGTACATATGCATGCAAGCCATGACGTGAATGAACAAAATTTGAAAATGGTTTTAATCCCCAAAACCAACAATCTTGATTTTTCACTCACGTTTCCTGTACCTGGGCTTGCGTTTCTCGTAGCGAGACATAGTTTCCTAGTATTTACATATCAGTTGGAGTCATTTAAACATTCTCAATCTCTTAGCATGGTTTCATTTCTCATCCTCACTATTATTAGTCTGGTATTCGTCCCTCTGATCACTACAGTTGGAGGGCTTGACCTCCAGCCTTCAGATGAGGAAAGACTCAAGCATGAAGGGAGACTAAATAATTTGTGGCCTCTGACTTTCCCCATGTCTACCTGTCTACCAACTGTGTCTACTACAGTCTACCAACTATGTCTACTACAGTCTACCAACTGTGTCTACCACAGTCTACTGTGTCTACCAGCCTACCAAAGGTATCTACCACAGTCTACCAACTGTATCTACCTGTCTACCAACTGTGTCTACCACAGTCTACTGACTGTCTACCATAGTCTACCAACTGTGTCTACCACAGTCTACCAACTGTGTCTACCAGTCTGCAAAGGTGTCTGCCTCAGTATACCAACGGTGTCTACAACAGTCCACAAACTCATCCAAATCTTGACCTCTCGGCCACCTTTGCTCAGCTTCAGATAATGCACTTATCTCAACAAAGTCTCCCCCCAACAAGGAAATTATTTCCACCAAACAAACAAGTACAAATTCCTTGTGTAGATAGACACATTGGTAAGCTAATAAAGTCTTTTAAGACGCTAATAAAGAGTTGTGATGTGAGGAGAGCATTTGAATGCAACAGCGTCTTTAATTTTCAGGATTTCCTTGGCCTCGGATTGAACTAGGCGTTACGTGAAACACAGTTTCTTCATTCTGTGTTTCGTGTTAACGTCATTATTGAATTAACATATAGTGACTGTGTTGGGAGAATCTCTGGAGCAGTCTAAATTAAGACAGGAATTATCAAGAATTGGCTGTATGAATGATTGATACCAGGCCTTAAATCACACAATATAGGAAGCAGAAGAGACACTACTCCATTGTTACCTATTTGCCAGCTATTCATGTTTCCAGATATAAGTTTGTATTGAAAGATGGTCATGTTGCAAAAGGTAGATATTTGTTTTCAATTTAAATATATTTTCTGGTAGCTTAGAGTAAAACTTTATCTAAGTAATATTAAATATGCATAGAAAATAAAAGATAAATTGCTGTTATTTTTTTAAACCTGATGAAGTCTTAACTTTGTAGTTAAATTGTTAAAAGATGGTTAAAGAAAATGATTGTTTTAAATCATAAAATTAAAATAGATAATAATAAATAAATGTATCTATTATATATAATTAACATGATTAAATATCACTCTTGATATTTAATACAATAGTTTGTCATTCAGACTTCCTCAGTTAAAAGATATTTAAATATGAATATGTGAATAAACAGATCAATATAAACACAATAAACATAAGAACAACTGTCGTAAATACATTAATAATAAAATAAAATAACATAGACAGCATTAAATAATTAATAAATAACTAAACTCAATAATGAAATCATGACCACCATTGTGTATGTCAGATGGTGTGGAATAGTTTCAGGTGTCAGATGGTTTCAGATGTTAGATGGTCTCAGATGTTATATGGTCACTGACTAATACAATACTGTGTACTCTCAGCTCGTCTACAAACAGATCTCTCAGTGATAAAAGCCCAGCAAATGCTGTCATCTTTCTCAAACGCTCTTTGAAAAATAAATTTGATATGATCATATAAAAATGGTTTCAAAAATATTTGCATCAAATATCACACGATGATGGAACTTTTCAGATTTCTCCTGATCAAAGCCAATTCTCGAATGCCGAGAGAATTCTTTTGGAGTTTTCCATGGCTTCTGTTATCGGCATGGTTCATTTTGTTCTTATCGGTGAAACCTGCCATGTGAGGATAAATCAATGTATGATAAATCTGCAGTAACATTCCGATCGTTATTAGAGGTAATTAGCCGTAATTAGCCGTAATTACCCTTGGTGCAGTGGTTAGTGTGGTGGACGACTGATAATGATGGTTCTGATTTTGAATCCTGCCTCGGGGCAGAGTATTTTCTCCTCACTGGAGGAGAGTCCTGTGTTCCTGGATGATGGAGTATGATCTGCACACCGCGTGTTGTATGCAGTTTATCAGTGCATCTGCACTGCAGGAATTATGGGCACAATGACATGCAAAAGTTCAACTTAAAGCTATTCATTTGTGTTGATTAACCTTCTCCATGCTGGAGGCAACCGGAGATGCCCTAAAGGGCTTTGTCTGTGCCTAATCCAGTAGGGAGAGGGTTAATATTAGAAAGAAAAAGGTTGTAATGGAAATGAAATGATCCTGCTGCAGACATGTTCAGTATATTATATGTTCAGTAGTGTTCAGTAAATGGTGTCTCCAGTGTAGTGTTCAGGAAATTGATTTATTGATTGAATTAGTGCTTTACATCACAGTGGGAATATTTCACTCTTACGTAACGAAAACCAATAAACTAAAATAATTTAAAACATTTAAAATTAAATTAAAATTAAGCAATCCCTAGGGATATGTGATAGAAAGGTAATAACAAATTAACATATCTAAAAGAAGGCTCATACGTGTTCAGTAGTGTTCATTAAATGATGTGTTCAGTGCATGGTGTGTACAACACATGACTCACTCATAACATGACATATTCATATCATGACATGTTCATCTCTTGACATGTTCAGATCATGCCATGTTCATCACTTGCCATGTTTAAATCATGACATGTTCATCTCTTGACATGTTCAGATCATGCCATGTTCATCACTTGCCATGTTCAGATCATGACATATTCATCTCTTGACATGTTCATCTCTTGACATGTTCAACACTCAACTTGATCATGCAAGACATGTTCAGAGTGCAAGTTTACAGTAAAAGCTATGGAAACTTCCCTGTACGTTCCTAGTTTCACCAGTCCTATGTCATTCTCAAAAAGCTTTTTTCTATCTCCGCCATTTAGATGCCAGAACACTAGCAATTGATTTTGAGCAATTGTTAATCTCAGGAGAATCGCTTTATGTCTAAATGTGTTTGGTGTCCTTAGAGTAACATGTTTGGGTTTCCTTCAGGTGAGATCTCATCCGAGAGCAGTTTCATCCCCTGAGAGTGTTCAGTTTATTCAATGTCTACATGTGTGATTGCTGTCAACAAGTGACATGTAGTTGCTAAAAGTCATGCATCTGAAGTTGCAATTGGAAATTGTTGCGTCAAGTTTGCTAAGCATCATGTATATGAAATTTACCATTGGAAATTGTTGCGTCACATATTCTTTAACACTTTTTTTTTTATCTCACCAAAGATTGTAAATAGTGAATAAACCTATGTCTTTATTTTGGTAACATCCTTATTCTCATGATAATTCATCCTTAATCTAATGGTAACATCATTATAGGCAAAGTAACATCCTTATGCTTCTTGCCATAGTTTGTGGAGATTGTCGTATAAATTGTTACCATATTTGAATGACAGCAAGACATATATTTATTTTATTGATCTTGCTAAAGCATTAACTGATATCACTTTTATAAATTGTTACCATATTTGAATGACAGCGAGATTTATTTTTATGATTGATCTTGCTAAAGCCTCAACTGCTATCTCTTTTATAATTTGTTACCATATTTGAATGACAACAAGATATATTTTTATGATTGATCTTGCTAAAGCCTCAACTGCTATCTCTTGTATAATTTGTTACCATATTTGAATGGCAGCAATATATATATATATTTTTCATCTTGCTAAAGCCTCAACTGACATCTGTTTGGACGAGGAGAGACAAACATTTCAGCTGGTTGTATTGTTACTTGCATACACACGCACACACACCCTTTCAGTTATGTAGTTAATTATTCACTAGACAATAGACGTGCGTGAGAATGCATGGCTGTTGTCGCATCTAGATTAACCTTGCTCCTAGTGCTTGTTGGTGTTCATGGTAAGCCCCCTCTGGTTTCAGTCTAGGCATCCATTTAGTTCATGAATGCAATTGGCTTTCGTCACACATTACTCCATTTTGTTTTCAAACAGCCATGTTGAGTGCAATTAATTACTTTATGCATTGACAGGTGTGAGATTTAAGGGGATTAGACTAGGATCTCTTTGAGATGAGCTATCACCATCACTGAGTGTGTTCACCTTATGGGTTAGCGGGTCTGGATCGAATCTTGTCCGATATCGTCTGTTAGTCTTTGCGTATGGGTGAAATATTCCCGCTGCACCAAAAAACATTAATCAATCAAAGTTTTTAACACATTATGGCAGGCTCTCCTCCCATTGTAAGCAAACCATTAAAATACTATAGGAAAAATCATAAACCCTCCCCCTCTCCCCTGAACTGCCTCTTTGGAATAGTGGTTATTGAGTCAACCAGGAGAGTGGTTCAGTCTCGGACCACATCATACCAAAAGATGTTTAAAGGTGGCAGTTGTTGTTGTTCCCCTTTTTGGGGCTTGGCATTAAAGGGGTAAAGCAAGAACTGGTTGGCTCGGAGTCGGGCAATGATGATTGTGTCTGAGTGTAGCATCCATGATTTAATTGCGGCACAATATTCCAGTGAGCAAGCACCACCAACCAATGGAAATAGTCTATTACAAGGAGGGAATTTATACATAAAAGCATGCAAGCCATGACAGGCGACAGTCTTGAAAGCAGATTTAAACCCCAATCTTGAAAGCGGCTTTAAACCCCAATTAATAAAGAAAAAAGCGGACAAAAACAAATGAACCCTCCCTCCCCCTGAAGAAGAAAGTCGTCTGCTCGTTCATAGAACTGTGCCAAATTCGTATCGTTAATGGACTTCCACAAAAGGTCATCATGAGACTCTCTTCTCATTGTTACCTTGTCTGTCCGTCGCCTAATTGGAATCCAGCGTCACCTCTATGCTTTCAGACGCAGTGTCAGAGTATCGGAGTGCCTTTCAGTGGCATTGGCAGTTGACTGTAATCATACTGACAGTTTGTCTTCCTCCAGTTCCATTGTATAGATTGAAGCTAGGAATAGAATGATGGAATGTAGACGACATGTGTATATATAATGCACAGAATCGTACCATTTTTTAAAACACATTTTACATATGAAAATGGCACATCAAAAGAAACATTAAGGAACTGAAACTAATAAATAATATTGCTTTTGGAGCCAATTATGTGGAAGGAGACTTTTTTTAAAATAAACCTGTGTATGTATTTATTATATGTGTGTGTGTGTGTAATTATATGCATATATGTGCTTACGAAAAAACAGGTGGGTTTTGTAGCACTTTTATTGACTATGGATAGCTGAAACATTACACAATAATTAATACATTCATTCATGTAGCATTTAGTCTGTGTCACACCTTGTTTTTACCCAAATAGTCCTATTCAAAATATTCCCCCTAGATCAGTTAAGCAAGTCTAGATTACTGGAGAGCAAGTGTAGCATTTCATATTGATTTAAATATCCAACAGGCTGGTGTTTTCCATTTTTAATTTTCAAAATGTACTTATGGAATCTTTTTTTCTTATTCATTGATACAAGGAAGCTGTGCATGGGCAGTAACTGAAATCTCGATAATTTGATATCAGTGCCGCTTGAAAGCTGCAATTAAATTAAATCTTGGGAACTGGCAGAGAGCTAATCTATAAATGCTTCTTGGATCTGCTTAATTATTGTGGGTTTCACTACAAAATAATAGCTCATCTGATCAGGATAGTTTTGAACCTGATTTGTCAGTTTGATCAAGATTTTGCGTAAAATTACCAAAAATAAGTCTTTTCAAGCCTCACTGTGAGGCTTCATTTTTTGTTATTGATGTTTTTCCTGAAAACCAGTTGACTCTCAATGCAGAAATGCTAAATTGGTGTTCAAAATATAGGAAGATTGAATGGGAAATAGAAGTTTGCAGGTCTATTTTAAATAGCCACTGTTGGATTAAAAAATATATGAATCGTATACTTCAAAAGATATTTTTGGTTTCAACATCCCCATTGAAATGTCTATGAAATTTCAAAATGTATCTATATTATTGGTTTCTAGAGCTGAAAGATTTCTAAAATACAATGTAATTTATAAAGGCTGTTGTACAATATTCAAATCATAAATAATTGTGTGCACACTTCACTCTGTTCACCCAGCAGAGAATTGGTACCTGGAAGGAAAGACATGTGAATTAATACCTTGTAACTTGGGATGCATACATGCCAGGGAGTTGAGAAGGACTTGAAGGCACACCGATCCATTGATCGAGATAATAATGTAGCGCTATGAGCAAGCTTTCGAGCGTAGATTTGGTGCAATATATATGTTCACATTATTATTATTATTATTACTATTGAATAGTTTACTTTACTGTACTTTACAGTATTATATTTACCTTATTTTATGGTGTGTTGGGTTGAGAATTGTCATAAGCATTATTCTACTCAACTTATAAAAAGAAAACCCAACACCTGTAGCACCTAGTGTTGCAGTAAACCTGCCAGCACCTGCTAGCACTCACAAATGAATGATAATAGCTCTGCAAGAGCTCAGGCATTGCATCATAGCATGATCTTATATTCCCCATGGAGTTGAGAAAGAAAATGAGAGCACACTGATCCATTGACCGGGATAATAATGTAGTGCTATGAGCATGCTTTCGAGCATGGATTTGACACAATATAAATTTATACATTATAATTATTATTATTATTATTATCACATTAGAAGGTAGATGACAAAGACATTGTGGGGGGGGGGGGGGATGCTCAGAAGAAAGATACTCTTTGATTATACTTTAGGATAACAGATTTTTCTACTTGCATTTGTCCTGGTAGAGTAGGCATAGAGATCAAGCTGCCCGAAGGAAGGTAAATGTATATTATTTAATATTTGTTAGGAAATGGATTTAGAGTTAATCAGTTTTATAATACTGTTCATGATTACCTCCAGATTGAACTTATTCTAGGTTAGCGTGTCAAATGGGATAGAATTATTTCAGAGTTGAGAAGGAAGTGAGGGTACACACACTGATCTATTTATTAACCAGGGTAATATGATAATGATGCACTCTGAGCATGGTTTTGAATATGGATCTAGCACATTATTAGTGGAGGATATTGTTATTGTTGTAATTGGTATTACTACTAGCATTACAATTTTTTATTTTTTTTTTTTAATTGTTATTGTTATTGTTGTTGTTACTACTATTATTATTACTACTATACTATTATTTCTATTACTGCTTTTATTACTGCTATTGTTGTTGCTGTTGTTGTTATTATTATTATATTATTATTATTATTATTGTTATTACTGATAGAGTCTACTATTATTATATTTAATCTTTTATTATTATTATTATTATCAATTATAATAATAATAATAATTATTATTATTATTATCAACATATCTATTTTCCAACATGGTAATTGGGATAATGGCAAAAGAAGAACAATATTTTTTTCCACTTTAACCTGTTTCTTGTTCATTAGAATCCTTCTTGGACCCAATTGTAAGCAACATTACAACAAAAAAACAACAACACTTTCAGCAAATCAAAAATAATTGTCATTCTGCTGGTGGCTAGAATATTCTGAGTTAGATCCCGACTGTGGTTAAGATAATTTACAATGTCTAAGAGATGGTAGTTTGAAATATAAATTTGACAATATATATATAGATATAGATATAGATATAGATATAGATATAGATATAGATATAGA
>JAUTBT010034599.1:0-18265 GCA_032361225.1 Lepetodrilus schrolli | reverse complement strand
AATGAGTGGATTATTGTTATGGTAATGAGTGGATTATTGTTATGGTAATGAGTGGATTATTGTTATGGTAATGAGTGAATTATTGTTTTACGTCACAGCGGGAATCTTTGTATGGTAATACGGATTCCTAGTGCCGGCCATTTTGCTCTGAAGATCACGCTCCAGTTTCACTTAGAAGTTAGACTATACTACAACAGAAATAACTAAGTCAGACGTATGGAAATAAAACTAGAGATCTGAATGGTAATAAATTTGTTATTTCAGCTGCACCTCAGTAAATTATTTCAGCTGCACCTCAGTAAATACGGAATCTTGTGAACTGACATAAAACAGTCTCACCCTTGAAACCTCGAAATAACTACTGATCTTGATATCCCTGAAATAAGTGAAATAATATAACAACCAATTTTGATATCCCTGAAATATGTGAAATAATATAACAACCAATTTTGATATCCCTGAAATATGTGAAATAATGTAACAACCAATCTTGATATCCCTGAAATATGTGAAATACAGTATGGGTATCACAAATAACACATTAAATATTTCTCAGGAATGCAATGCACATGGAACAAGATCTTCCTGAAATATATGAACATAATGTCCCTAGAGCAGTATCCTTATAAATAATTGATGATGCATGTATACCTTGTGGTAAAACCAAACACTGTTTCTATGTATTTCTTTCTGGTAGTGAAAAAAAGACAAGTAAATAACCATCTGGTTTGTATGAGAATATATCCACTGGGAATAACTCTAAACATGCATATGTGTTTAATGATATAAACAATGAAGGAATTGTTAGGTAAGCCAGTGAAGTGACATTGAGCTAACTAATAAGTATTTTATCTGAAAAGGATATAATACAATCACAAGAACATTTTAACTCTTCATTCGCATCATACTTAATGAATATCCAGCATTTGCCCTAGGTTTGCAAATTAGGGAGTCATAAACTTGTAAAAACTAAAATTACCTCAAATTTCACTATATATTATTAGATTTGCATTATGTTTTACCATGTACAGTGCATTTTACGAGAAAGCAGATTTTGCATGTTAGGACGAACACTGAATATTTAACAAACATATTTATTTTATGAGCCTCAGTTACATGACAAATTTATCTATAAAAAAAATAAAATAGCGTAATTTTAAATATACATTTAAAAAACAATCAACCATTTGTTCATATTTAATTTAGTCAATGCAGATTGTGTGTTTAATTATAAACAGAAAGTTTCATGGACAACATGCGATACAATCCATAACCAAGTTAAGCTATTAACATAAATTTCTCTTAAATACTGAATTCTAAAGGATTACCTGGGATTCAATATTTCCAATCAGTTGCAAATTATCGTCGTATGTACATTAGCCTGAATAATTATAACGGCTAATTAAGCGATTAACCTCAACTGAACTGTAACCCTTTAGCTTCAACAAATAACAAGTAAGCAGCAATTTACAAACAAACAACACACACCTCGAGACTCCTACACTTGTGAGAGTTTTATGGGGTTTTTTGTGGGGTTTTTTACAGATTAATTCGCGATGTGCGTACACATTACCAAGCTACCTGTATCAACATGTGCTGCAGTTAAAGGGTTAATGTACATTACTAGACATTCAGCCACGGCTTCACTCAAGCGTGCAGCATTGATCCACGGTCAATAATTTGCCAGCAATCGATGAGACACCTAGCACTGGGAACGGGTATTGACGTGGGATTCAATGTTTTCCTCCCAGTCTGCCAGGTAACTAGTTATCAATAGGACCAGGCAATCGGATCCAGATCGTGTCCATAATGGACACTGATGATCCCAGCAACCAGCACAATTTCTATGTATTTATAGAACAAAATCCAGTCACCGGGAGCTTTGACAACCACTTAAAATCAGAATGTTGGCCAACTAGTTCCTGTGTGTATGTCCAGGTAGGATCAATGACATATGGTTCAAGATAACTCATGACATAAATATCATATCTTGCACAGTAGTGCATAACACCTGGAATGATTTCCATTGGCTGGTTACATGGCTTGTGTAACAGAGGATCATGCTGATCCTGGGATTTGAACCCGAGTTGCTGGATTGTGAGTCCAACGCTCTACCGAATGAGCCAAAGGGGTAACCCTGCTGGCCGAGACGCATAGGAGCATCTTATATCACACCCGGCTACACGTGCATCACAATTTTCCCATGCCTGTCATCATGATAGACAGTTTCATTGGTTCATCCGCCACTCCCTATTTGACTTCCACATGAGAATAGGTTTGAGTTGTATAAATTTCCATTCAAATGTTGTTGGATAAATACATTAACACACTCGCTAGTGTATTAATTTCTATGTATGACAAATATCATGAACTATGGCATTCATCATGAACTATGGGATTCATCATGGGATTCATCATCAACTATGGGACTCATCATTAACTCGAGCATACATGATTGCAATATGGTCTCATTTTATGTTCACGTAATTTGGCAGCTTTAGTTGTACATTCCTCAGGGAGTTCAGATGGAAAGTGAGTGCACAACATTTCCATTGACCATGGTAACAATAGGCAGAGATGAGCATGTTTTCAAGTATGGATGATTATAATCTACAGATTAGTTACCATGAAATTCCATTAGTAGCTCGATGGAAACTGAACCTGCCATTAAACTAAAAGTTGCAGCCAAACATAATATAGACATTAGTATAAGTGTACCTGTTTGATTGCCGTGACGGATATGACGAAGACGAGAGGTAGGATGCTGGTGATCGGAGTGACTGGAGTGTCTATCAGCAACTGAAACATGGCGGCAATAATTGATGGTAACAATAATAACAATAGTAATAGTTATTATTACAATAATTATAACAAAATTAATCATTACAACAAAATTAATAGCAATACTAATAATTATTACAACAAAATTAATAGCAATACTAATAATTATTATAACAAAATTAATAGCAATACTAATAATTATTATAACAAAATTAATAGCAATACTAATAATAATTATAACAAAATTAATAGCAATACTAATAATTATTATAACAAAATTAATAGCAATACTAATAATTATTATAACTAAATTAATAGCAATACTAATAATAATTATAACAAAATTAATAGCAATACTAATAATTATTATAACTAAATTAATAGCAATACTAATAATTATTATAACAAAATTAATAGCAATACTAATAATTATTATAACATAATTAATAGCAATACTAATAATTATTATTAAAAGATTAATAGCAATACTATCAATTATTATGACAATAATAATATCAATACAAATATTAATTATAACAATAACAACAATAATAACAATAATAATGAACATATATTTAGCACTTAGTGGTAACAGTCTGACACATATTGGTATGTAATGACGATCTGTATCATATTTGTGTAGACTAACATTCCTGATTCCAGCTAGATATGGCACAGGAAGAAATGAGTGACAGCCTACAATATGTTATTATGTATCTAGTGTATAATATATAAACTGGAGGTAACTTTTGAAGCAACACTGAATATGCCAGCACGCATTACATTATTGAAAGTTACTTTAAATAATACTGTGTTGAGGATATTTTCATAAAGCATATTATTTTTAACAATTTACTGATGGTTTTCTTGACAAGAAATTGTGTTATTAATGCGTCAATGACGTCAAGTCAAGAACTGTTTTAGAGCTGAGGTGGTTAAACCCATTATTTAGTGCAATGCATGCAATTAATGGTTAAATTGTTGAACTGTTGACAGAATGAAACATTTCCAAACACGATACCTTACAGTGTCCTTTACGTTTTCTAACATTTTTCCCAAAATGTTCTGCATCATGGTTTTACTTTTCAACAAAACAAAACATTTTCACTTACCACTTTAATAATATGTACCTGTCTTAACTGTGGCAAGTAATCCTCAAATATCAGAGGTCTAAACGTTACACATTCAAAATGACCTTATTTAAACTAATACTACAATTTAAGTTATACATCTGCCAAAAAATACCCGTGTTGCTTCGAAATTTACCTTCAGTATAAAGATAAATGTAAATACAATATACTACTTTTCTCAGACCCTTTGCTTCATGTTTTATTTCTTTAGGATTCACTTGACTTTGTCAAGAGTTAACACGGGATATTTGTAGCATGTCAAATTACATAAAACTTCTATAATTTTTTATTTGTATTAATTAATTATGGTCATATTTTCTTTGAAGATGTATCAAACAAAAACATAGAATCTTTTGTTTATAGCTACTAGATATACAACAAAATTGAAGTACAAAATGAATTCTTGGAATTAAGTTAGTATATAACACCAAGCGACAAAGCATCTAATTTGGTAATTAATTGTCTGGACTACTGTAGACTTTGAAAAGTAATGTTCAACATAAATAATCAAAATCAAACAACCTTGAAACAAAACTCTGATAGTTAACGTCAGCCAACATTGCACACAATTGAACCAATGTGAACAGCATTTGCATTAGCTGTGAATCAGTGCACAGCATGGTTGAATTGTTTGGTGAATAGATCAAAGGCAGGCCAGGGAACAATGCTATCAATCAAGCACTCAGGTCAGTCCTGCATTTACATGAGCTGACAAACAAACAGATAGGTGTTGCCACATTTACGTGTTCTAAATCAAATGTTGAATTCATTCAAATTGAAGCCTCCTTACATGGTTTGAACTAACAATCAAAACAATTTTTTTTAAATATTTAAAAACACACCCATTATTGCAAAATTTATTGTGAAAGGTCACTAAAACTTACAGGTGTATGTGCGATTTCTCAGATGTATTTTAACTTTATTTCCTTGTATTACTTGATATCATAAAGAAAAATACATGATGTAACATTACATTTACATGCCCTAATTCTAATGCTACACTTCAATCGATATAAATCTAATAGAGTAATAACATGATAATTTAAGGGCTGGCATCAGATATTATGCTATTTCAATTCAGATAAATAATTCTGTTGCTTTCAAACAATAATTTTATATAATTTCCACAAATGTCTGTTGTGTTATCTACTAGTAACATCTTATGGCATTCACTTGTTATTACTTATTTATTATGATTCAGCATTCCAGTCAACACAAATAGATTAAATAGGTAGAGCACACAAGTATCATTATTAATTAATAGAATGGATACTTGTAGTCTACGTTTCGTGCAGATTTAGGTCAAACAACAGGTAACCATTTTTTTTACATAGTTTTCTCTGACTGCAGGTGTGCTAAATTATGCAATACACACACGGTAGTAATAAGACGGGTAGACCATATTACATTTTAAATATTCACATTTACCATGATAATTTTAACCCTATAATAGTTCAAACACCTAAATTAATCGCCGAGTATAAAAACAAATCTGACCCAAAAAATCCAAATACAACTAAATCTTTTTCAAATCATAATTTTCTAATTATTCAAACACATTTAAAAAAAAATCCAAACAATTAAAAAAGAAATTATTTTAAAAAAAATCCTTCATTTATTTACCATTTCATTTACAACCATATTTTGTATTTTAATTTGGTTGCACCTAATTATATGAAGACAGATAATTTAAATGTTGTATTTTTCTAATAATTCTAAAATTATATAACATTTGTCATTATTCAACAAACATGGTGGTCATGTATTTGAAACACCTGTGGTGAACTGATCTATCAGTCACTAGGCTTAAGGGGGCCTTAAAGGGTTAACTATCAAACTTTGTAATGCTGGAAACGGTTGCTACAATGTACAAGTCTCTCATCCCAGATAGCCGTCATGCCATAGTGACTGTGGAACATCATAGCAACAAAGGAAGCTCTGAAGAACGTACTACTGAGAGTCCAACAAAACCATATTCTATGTGAGCAGAATTTCTCTTGTTTGTGAGCACGGAAGTTGCAACATCAATAAGTCCACTCAACTTGTGTTTTCCAGAGCTCTCTTTAACAGTCAACACTTGTATTACTGGGATTTCATTGAAGTAAGAACTAAAAAGCTACTGGACCTGATATCTTTTCTATTTTTGATAGGGACATAGAAACTGGAGTGTCTGAATTGTTTCACTGCTCTAAAACAAATGTGTGCGACGCTGAAGGACTGAGCTTGATAGTTAATTGGTCAGAGGTGACTTGAACCCATAACTGCATTTGTTGTCTTTAGATTTTTAATGATGAATACTTTCTATAGGGAAATCAACATTAACATTAACCAGGGACTTGAATTTGACAGTACTGCACATTTAAATGCCAATCAATTTGAAAATTACATTTCCACACGTAAATAAACTGCTGATAACCGAGTTAAAATGTGTCCAGGATCAAATTAATTTGAATGGTTGTAGCACAGTTGGCCCTCTACGAGAGTGGGTAATAGTACAGGTCATGACGTTATAGGAAGTTACGACTCTTGTAGCACTGCAATTGTTCTGTGGAACACTACCCTGATTGATACAGTCGAAGATATTTGCAAAGTTCAAACATACGTCATGACTAGTGATAAATCTTAGTTGCA
Source organism: Lepetodrilus schrolli (assembly GCA_032361225.1). Classification (NCBI taxonomy): domain Eukaryota; kingdom Metazoa; phylum Mollusca; class Gastropoda; order Lepetellida; family Lepetodrilidae; genus Lepetodrilus; species Lepetodrilus schrolli. The sequence continues at coordinate 11,723 of JAUTBT010034599.1, read as the reverse complement.
AGTATTTATTTCCTGGATTTATCATCAATTTAGCATCTCCTTTACATTTTATAAAACGAAGTAGCTGTCTTTGTAACTTTCCAGGGATACATTCTGTACAGATTATCAAGGGAATACAATTTTCTCACAAAAAAATAAACTTTTATATTGAGAAAATAATCACAATGTAAAATTAAATAATGACAGTATTATTGTCTTGTCCGTCGATGAATGTTGTAGAAGTCATAGCCTCATATATGTCAAAGTCATTAGCATTCATGAATTCTCTGTGTGTTTGTCTCACCTACCACTAACTGAATTATCTGTGTGTGAGATACCTACCACTAACTGACTTATCTGCATGCCTTACCTACTAACTAACTGAATTATCTGTGTTTGTCTCACGTACTGCTACAGTCGGGCAGGTAATGTTACAAACCCCTGTTTGGTACCGAATATATGTAAATTGCCATTACCTGATAGAATGGCATCCTTCCGCATATTTTGCAAAAGTGTGAAGTGAAATAGTAATAGGATAAATAGACAGAATCTATATTTGGCGATCTATGAAGTTGTAATTTTGGAACTGGTTGGGTACAAGTAATTCATAACACTGTGCCAAATCTGCGTGAAATAGGTTTTGAGTTACGGTACCAAACAAGGGTTTGTAACATTACCTGCCATACTATAATTATCTGTGTTTGTCTCACGTACCACTAACTGAATTATCTGTGTTTGTCTCACCTACCACTAACTGAATTATCTGTGTTTGTCTCACCTACCACCAACTGAATTATCTGTCTTTGTCTCACATACCACTAACTGAATTACCTGTGTTTGTCTCACCTACCACTAACTGAATTATCTAAATGTGAGATACCTACCACTAACTGAATTATCTGTGTTTGTCTCACATACCACTAACTGAATTATCTGTGTTTGTCTCACCTATCCCTATCTGAATTATATGTGTTTGTCTCACCTACCACTAACTGAATTATCTAAATTTGATATACCTACCAATAACTGAATTATCTGTGTTTGTCTCACCTACCACTAAGTGAATTGTTTGTATCTCACCTGAATAATTCCAACACACAGGAAGTAGAAGTTTGCTACACGGCGGAACTGTTCAAACAGGTTCTTTGGCAGGAACGTCCACACTGAATACTGAAAGAGGATATAATGAACTAGGTGATATGCCATGATATACATTCAACATGATATACATTCAACATGATATACATTCAACAAAATCTTCTTGGAGATTTACATTTAGCAATTAATTGAATTATTTCAACAGTGAAGAATTACCAAATATCATTTATACAATTTGGAACGTAAGATCTCATTATAAAAAAGTAAATATATTCTATAACTCTATCATCTAAAATGACCACTATTTCTTGTTATATCTTATGCATCATGTATTAACTATTGATGAAATTGGAGTGAATTGAGCTGGCAAACACACTGGTCAGATGTATTACTGATAATCAATGCTTCCAACATCTCTCAACCAATCAAATTGCTAGAATCGGTGCATATTTTTTATATGTATATGTCCAAGGTCAAAATTCAAATCATGTACTGTACTAGAATATTGTATTCTGAATACTGGTGTGATAAGTGTCTGAATTACCACAACAGTGGATATAGTGACCAGCACATAACTGCTATTTATTCAATATACGTGGTGGATATCTACTGTGTAATAACGACTCCATAATCAACAGTGTTGTTTATGTCTTTTTGTGTTTCTCGTGCTTAGGTGAAATGTACACATTTTTGACTGCTAGTTGTCCCTGACTGGCCAGTCCACATGCACCAAACTTTTGAAATTTCTTACTCACTTGAAATTATTTGCAATCATATACATTTATATGCTTTTGCTATCCATTAAGTTATTTGCATTATAAAAATTAAGTGGCATTACGTATTATCTTCTAAATGACATGCTCAAAGGATCTATGTTTTGCCGTCAAAATATAAGTACAACAAGCAGTGAACAACCTTGAATACGTAACAGCTGATTAGGGTTGCCCTCTCGATAAAGTTGTTTGTTGGCAGTTTTCACTGGTTTATTACATTAAAATGATTATATTCAATAATTAGAATAACCCATTCGATACAAGCGATATGTCCTTCGTGAAATTAATGTTCAAAGTTTTCCGTAATCAATCGTATCTCATGGCTATTCTCTAATTATTGACTGATTGATTGAATTAGTATTTTTCATTGCAGAGAAAATATTTCACCTACAGTGAACCCCCGACATAACGCCCTTCATTACATTGCGGATTTAGTTAAACCGTGGACCACATTTTTTAGTATAAAATATTGGCCTGGCTGATGTGTGTGGTAACAAAAAGTGGGACTAGCTGAAATCTTTTCAACTAAGCGTGACTGTTGACTGTGAGCCGTGACTGTGAAGACAGTGATCACCGCTGACGTGCGCTATGAACAACTAACACTTGGCCTTGTTTATGGCCGGGTAGTGATATTGCTTCATGATCTCTCCATATAACGCTAAATGCAATAACGCTAGGGGTAATTCGTGGACCCATAAAGACTAATTGTTATTAAATAATTTACATAAATATCCTACTCGTAAAACAGCAGAATGTTATAACGTATGGTTTTTCAAACAGAATTTGGAAAATATCAAAATAATCTGACATTAAAACCAAATGTCAAAACAGATAATATCAGTTGCTGAAATATTTATAGATTGAAGTATTGCAATAAAGGTGAGAGCAATCCATGGAGGTTTGACAGAATTTAGAAAATATTGAAAGTTGTCAAATTGTTTACGTATAACAGCTTCATATAACACAAAACCAAATGCACAGTGACATACTAGTATTCCTTTAATTATATAAAGCTGATTTAGAATAAAAAATATATTCTTCACAACAGCTTGCCTGAGAAAGATAGGAGATTAGAATCCAATTAATTACATGTTTCCAATTCCAAGTCAGGTTCCATGTAACTGGATGGTAGACATCAATTGATTTTTCAAAACAGCAAAAAAAAATATATATCTATCCATGTCATGAACTGCAGTAGCTGAGAGAAAGCTTGAACAGCTCCCCAGACTTTATTGATAACATTCCTTCAGCCAAAATGTATTGGTAAATCCTTAGAAAACAAATGCAATAACTGACAATTTTATTCAATATTAATTTTTGATCACGGCTAATTGGCTGCATGTTGTCCATACCTAATGAATAATGCTCTGAATAACCCAAATCCAGTGTTCCAGAATAACTCATTGTACAACCCAACCGCAGTGCTCCAGAATACCTTTCTGTATAACCCAACGGCAGTGTTCCACCTTTCTGTACAACCCAACGGCAGTGTTCCAGAATACCTTTCTGTACAATCCAACCGCAGTGTTCCAGAATACCTTTCTGTACAATCCAACTGCAGTGTTCCAGAATACCTTTATGTATAACCCAACCCCAGTGTTCCAGAATACCTTTCTGTATAACCCAACCCCAGTGTTCCAGAATACCTTTCTATATAACCCAACCCCCATGTTCCAGAATAACTCTTTGTACACCTGAACCCCAGCATTCCAGAATAACTCTCTGTATAACCCAATGCCAGTCTTCCAGGACAGACAAAATGGAACACAGGAACGGATGAACTGATGAACTGATCCAGATTGTTCTGATAATACATATTCCGCCGACATCGGAGACATTCGTGGTTGAGGACGATAATAACTGGCTTGTTGTAAAAAAAAATCTTATCTTTGTGGCTGTCAAGGCCGATCTCGTAAACAGCACAAGTCTATTGACAGGAAGCAGACCGAGTCCAGGGTGTCGTTTCACGAAGCTCTCTTAGCCACTACGAGACCATAGCAGTCTTGTAAGTGCCAGATCGCCATGTCTGGTAGTAGATACGACAGCTTCGGGGAACGATACACTTGAAAGATAAAACTATTTTAAAGTACTAAGAACAATGTTATTAGATAGGTATGAATTGTATTCCACTCAAAGCAATATCTCAGTTATCTATGGTGGAAATGAGTCCTACAAACAAAATTAGTTCAAATTACGAACGGAATGCAAGTTTGTTTGTAGTTTATTACGAAAACATTTGTTATATTTGCAATTTCAATTGTAAATTAATAAATTTAAATTTGTAAAACATCAGCAATTTCAAAAACAAGCTTTTACCAGTACATGTATCCATCCAAAGATTTTTCTATCATATTAGAGACGTTTTACATTTAGTTTTCTCAAACATTATGAAACAGCACTGGAATATGACAATTTATGTAAATAATGCTGAGAAAATGTAAATATTTTTGTAGCAAATGTCACCACCTTTCTTCATGCTACAAGGTACTACTTCTGAGCATCTAATAGCATATGGTACCATTGCCAGCACAGTATGACCACAACAGTCAACCCACTCTTTCTGTACAATTACAGTGGCTACTGGCAAGATCTGATAACTGCTCAAGTGAACCAAAAGCCCATCTACGGCTCATATTTAACTGAGCTCCATTCTGAAGGCAACAGGGATTGCTCTATAGAGAAGTGACCGTTTTTTGTTGTTTTTGTTTTGAATTGGGGTTTAGAGCCACTTTCAAGATTCTTTCACTTATATCAAGGCTTGTCAGTTTTAGGCTGGAGGAAACCCGCAACATCTGTAGTGCTGAATGTTGCAGTAAACCTGCGAGCACGGGCTTGTACTGACAAGACCAAGAATGATAACTACATTTCCCCTCTACAGACATCGCATCCTATCAATATCACGTCAGAAACGATACTTTCGCAAACATCGATGCCAGTCTAACGGGCGCGACTTGAACCCAGAACATTTGGCTCCGAAGTCCAACGTTCTACCACTGGGGTACCACATGCCTCAGAAGTGAGTGTAAGGAGCATTCTATTATTAACATTGAAATGAAATAATTTGTATTGGCCATTGCTAAGAAATTATTTTGCTCATTAATGGATAGTATACAACATCGTGAGCATTGTGGGCGTAAAATTAATTCCAGTAGAACCCCAAATATTATTATATTGAAATGTTTCAAATAGGGGTGCAACGATTCACTGGTGCATCGCGATACATAGTTTGACGATTTGCGTATCGTATCGCAAGTCTACGTATCGATACACAACGATACTGATGTATTTTATTCATGGAAATATCCAGGCTGTTTCATCAGCTGTCCACCATAACATCCGATAGGTAATGGCTGATCCGATCAAAACAACACGCCATTGAATAAAGTAATACGGAGTAATTACCGGTACTGCAAAAACGATCATAAAAATTCATTTATTTGATTGCAAAGTTAATGCCTCGATGTCTCTGCAATTAATGAAATACATTTTGCAACCCAGATTCGGCCAAATTTAGTAATAAAAGGGATAGGGCTCCTGATTTCCACCTTTGGATTTGCCAAATCGTTGGTGGCAAATTTCGGCTTCAAAGTATCTTTTTATTTTTCCTATCAAACACATTATTGAGGTATCGTATCGCGTATCGTATCATGACCTGTGAATCGTGATACGTATCGTATCGTAAGAAAATGCATCGTTGCAGGCCTAGTTTCAAATAATTGCAACCCCAATTTAGCAAATTCTCAAACTGAACCCTTCATCTTCAAAAAAGTATACATTCTGATTATCTTCTAGGCTGTTAATCAATTTCCTAGGTAATCATGAGATTGGTTGAATGTCTATTTTATATTGCCATGATTACATAATAAACAATGTGTTAACAATAACAGGATTATGACCATCACAGGATTCGAAGCCAAGTGGCCTGGATGTAAGTTCAACAGTCTACCAATTTAGTCAAAGGCCAAGACCAAGACCAAGGTCAATAGGTCACTTCAGGTCATGCACTTTTCCTGGTAAAAGATGCTAGAAGCATTTTCTCTCTACGTTTTAATTTAAAAGGTGTAAATAATAATAATAATAATAATAATAATAATAATAATATTTTAATAATTTTAATAATAAAAAATATTAACAATTTTCTCTCTCCAAGTTTTAATTTAAAAAGTGTAATGCTTTTTAAAAAAATGTATTAATAAAAAATATTAACAATTTTCTCTTTAACATTGTTCCAAGTTTATTAATAATAATAATTAAAAAAATTAAACAAAATTAATGTAATTATATAGTAACGAATATATGAATTTGAAATGAAATGTATCTGTATTAACCCTTTCCCTGCTGGAGACAATATGTACAACATGTTATTAAACCAGCATAGCGAAAGTTAACCCTTTCCCTGCTGGAGACAATATGTACAACATGTTATTAAACCAGCATAGCGAAAGTTAGATTGAAAACTGAAATGTTAGTACTGACCTTTGACGAGACCACTCTGTTGTTCATGTAGACTTCTGGGATATATACATCTTGGTGGGACGGTGGGCGGTTGTCCACATATACCGTCCGGTTCTCGGGCCGCTCTTTCTTGAAGCATCCCTGCCAGCAGAAAAAAGGATTTGGTTTGTAATCCCGACTGGTGACGGTGCCTTTACTGATGGGGTTTGTCTGTGGCGCTGGGTGCACCCGAGACGAGAACTTCTTGGTGAAAGGCATGGATCCTTGTTATTATCCTGTTTGAATCCCGGAAAACAATCTCCTAACAACACCTAAAATATCCATGAAGTCAGTTTTTTCCACATTCCTATTACGGTCTCTGAAATCGCACTTTGTCATTCCATCGGCACGTTTCCACTGCAAGTATTTCGTATTTCAACATTCATCGAAAGATTCCTGGTTACCATAACTCCTGCTGATCGACACGAAAGAGATACACATATCGGTGTTACATTTTACTTAACTAGTCTCAAACGTTCACCTGTATCATACAACACAGGTTAGCTACAGGTGAAATGGACATGAAAGCAATGACCATAACAGATCAATCCCCAAACCACAACAACATCCTCAAACACAAATCATAATGTCCCAACAGGCTGGTATTTATTATGCCCAATCAATTTAGCAGCCTCCAATCATTGCCGTCCCACAGATACACACACAATCACTGCATGGACCATCCGAGGACAAACCCCCGACTGAAATGTTTGTCAAGTCAAAATTGATCTGCAGAAAAATGCCCTATCACTGGGGAGCTCTTTGAACCGATAACTTCTAAGGTATATTTCTCGGTGGCCCACTCCCAAATCAGGTGACCAGTGTAAGTTGGTCCATTGTAAAGAGCATGTCATAGAGTGACAAGGTGTTGTCAATTTCAGGTAGGTGTACCACAGTAGGTGTATCACAATATTACAACAGTAGATGGTAACCAGGGGCTACAATGTTTGAAACAGCACAAATAGACGGCTATATAAAACCGCTTGTGCATTTCAGTCGTTTATTGATTGGGAGAATCGGGGCATGAAAGGAAATCCACCCTGACTGAGCTGACACTCGAGGCTTCTACTTCAGCCATCATAATAGCCCTAATCTCCTGTAACTGTGGTCAGTAGTGTAATCACAGAAGGGGTTAAAATCCATTACGAAAATGTTCAGTAGGAAATCAGAAAGGTGTCGAGCGATATATAATTGGTTCAGATTTTGAATGGAACTTGACCATAACACGTATGTAATGCTTGTCTGTCTGTGGCTATTAACTGATTAACAGATTAATGCTAATTGCATTTACATACAAGTGAGAAATTACTTTCATATGCTAATTGACTGGTTAAGATTTGGGACTATGATAGAAATACAAACATTTGGAATTGAAAATGTTCATTCTTGTTTCTTTCATGAATAAAAGAACTAAAAACAACAGCTATATATATATATATATATATATATATATATAAATATATGAAACTATTTCTTATAGAATGTAATATATTCATACACTGAAGATACATGCAGTTCCTTTCTTTTAATAACATTATACTATTATACTAAGCCATATTTATTTAGTCAATTATTTGTTATCTTTAAAGAAATAGTTGCCATTTTTGTCTTTGTAACCATTTTTAGTCATATTTATTTGAAAGTTATAATTTGTTTATTTTTGTGATGCAGATTTATTCAAATTTAATCTATACTTTGTATTCTTCAAACATATTTTTACTCATTAATTTAAGGCCATAGTTATTTGATTCCCTGGTTTATGGATTTTCTATGATAATTTTGCTTCAGGCGGTCTGAAATTTTAATAAATATAATTTGGCCAGTCGGTAGGGTCCAATATAAAAATAATAATAATTGGAGATTATGAATGGTCGGTTGACAGAAAATAGATATAATTGTCAACAATTGTAATAAACAGTTGAGAGTTTGAAATGTACAGTCAGGTCACGACAACAAATTGAATGCAGAATATACTAGTATATGATATATTTCTAGTAAACATATTACAGTTATAATGATAATCATCTAGCTTTAGGGGGCTCATATGATTGTGCATGCTTTTGTGTTTCATATCAAGGCTCAGTGAAAATGTTAAAATCTATATGCGTGACTGCATGCATGCATGAATATAGTACATATCCAGCATACATCTTATCAATCAATGAATCATGTCAGAACCAAAACAAGTTGATTAATTATTGTGATAAGAAAGTGAATTCAGGAAATGCTTTATAAGAATAGTAGAAGAAGTCTTCAGTGAAAATCGGGGACTTCCAATGACAGTGATAGAAATTCACAGTAGAGTCTGTTGATCGCATAAATAATCTATTAGTATTCCTAATAACATTCATGTTGTCATAGTAGGATCAAACAACACTTTGACAGCTTTCATCAAATTATATACAAGCCGTGACATAAGTGAAAGAATCCTGAAAGTAGCTCTAAACCCAATTAAAAAAAATAAAAAATTAGTGATTACGGTACACAATGTCAAATACTAGTACACCAATTAAAGGTGTAACGTTTATATTTTTCTTAGTAATAGAATACCATTATAGAAAATATTTGAAAAATGGAAAACAATACACAATGGTCCAATTCAATGATCAGAATACATTAACTGATGACAAGACTTGACATTAAACAAGAATGACCAGGCTCAACATTAAATAAAAATGACCCACAAATTACACTAAAGAAATAAGGACCAGACACAACCTTGACTAACACCTAAGCTTGACATTACACTGCACTTACTATAATAAATTCAGACCAGGTATGCATCTGAACATTGAACAGTGAACAGAGAGCTGAAACATGTGCATGTGAACGTGACATGAATACCCTGCTGTTATGAACATGATCAGAACACAACTGATACAGCAGGTCTACAAAACTGATACAACTGAAGGTCTACAATGGAGAATCTGCCTTGAAAGTATGACCAGTAACCCTCACACATAATCCTCCCCCATCCCATCCTGTCATGAACAGCATCCAAATTCTAAATGCATGGAATGTTAATCCAAGGATAATGCCTAACCTTTCATTCACTCGTGGATTAGCAGCAAACTTTGCAATAACAATAGCTGCAAAATATGCACTGAAGCATCCAGTTGTAGTATGATTTGCATTCACTTTGCTAGTACGTATTGAACTATTCTCTGGTAATGAAGTCTTCCACAAACGCGTGTCCGAGTGTCACAGACATAAAATGCAGCTATTACCTCAATAATTATTTGGTCGATATTGCTGAAGATGCACCTGCTTTCACATTATTTTTGCATTTATATGTTTACAGGCTTCTGGACAATTTCAGTACAGGAGCAAATCTGGTACAAATACAAACAAGAAAAGCAATTTTTACACAGTGTTAATTACATAATTATTTTAAAAAAATAATGTTTTTGCTTTTGTTCAGGAGTATATCCATGAATATGAGGTTCTAACTGCACTTCCAAAAATATAAAATGCTTGCATTCAAAATATCTGTGATGGATTGAGCCAACACTCTTTGCCGATATCTTATCAGATTATCAAGTTAATAGATGAACGGTAGTTACCATTGTTGTGTATACCTTAACAAATACCAACACAATATGATATATTATAACACAGGCATAGAGCAAATCCTCAGGTCAACTTTCAAACCATGCATTTCTAATCAGGTACATCAGTGACCTTTGAATGATAAAATTGATAAACGGCCACTTTAACAAAGTACATGTAATTGTATCACTACAACAATAAACGTAAACCCTCTTGTTTTCACACTGGCAATTAACTGCAGTGCTACAATCACTTTGTGAGACTGGACCCAAACAGGTAATGTAAGGACAGGTACACATCTGTGAGTATAAACACACAAATCTGTCCCCCAGCATTGGGACAGCTGAAGCCTGTACACCCACGCAGAGATTATAGTAATAAATTGCAGTACTTCTATGCCACACACCTATGTGCATGAAGTGTTATAAACATGATAAATATAAATATTTTAGTAAATATTCTCATTTATCCATATTATTATTATCGTGATTAAATATTTGTTTACCCTCCTACTACTACTACTACTACTACTACTACCACCACCACCACCACCACTACTACTACTACTACTATTATTATTATTATTAACAATATTAAATATTTTCACTTTCAATATTATTAAATATTGTCATTTCTCTAATAATAATAATATTAAATATTCTCATATATTCTCCTGAAATAAAAATCCAGTTGAAGAGCATTTTCTGTTCTAATCTTGATGGTGTTTGCAAACCCAGACAGATCAGGCTATACTAATGCTGTTAGTAATATCATTATGACAACAGGAATTTTCGATACTTTAAAATATTGATGACACTGTCGTACTCTAGTAACTCTACACAAAGGATAACATCTATCTTCGTGTTAACCTTCTACAGGCGTATCATTTAGCATTTACATCACTAATCTGCAAGCGTTTCATGCCAGTTTAATTGAATACATGTACTTATAAACTGACAAATACAACAAGAATTACTATGACACTAATATGTCGTAATATTTACTATTTATTAAAAATAACCGATGAGGAGAAACAACATTGTATTAAAATGAGTAAAAGCTCAGTGGTCTGTTGCACAGAACAGTTGTAGCTACAATTGATTGTAAGCCCAAATTTCAGAACCCGCTACAAATTTAAGTCTGTTGCATAAAACACTTACTACAAGTGTTCTCTGCATCAGGCACCACGCATAGCAATATTAAACAATGTTATTCGGTCATTATTATACATTAGAAAATGTGTCCAAAATGCATATTACTTATAATTCTACATCAAACACTATGAATAAACATCACCGGTCTATGTCACATCTTCAATTGACAACCCAGTAGTGGACCAGTAGAATTAACGTATAACAATTTGTTTACTATATTCATTTATATACAGAGAGGACAGAGTGAGTAATATGTCCTAATAATGTACTATATATAACTGTATGTATGTATGTATGGGTGCATGTGTGTGTGTTGTGTGTGTGTGTGTGTGTGTGTATGTATGTATGTATGTGTATGAATGTATATACACACACACAAACACACACACACAAACACACACACACAAACACACACACACACAGTTCCTAGTTATCCAACCAGTTCATACCAAGTCTTAACGACCGTGAACAAGTCCAACTTCCACAGGCCTTCGAAGATCAAAGATAGTCCTGGCCATGATTGACCATTAGATGACTCTTTGTGTATGTGTGCGTGCGTGCGTACATGTGTGCGTGCGTGCGTACATGCGTGTGTGCGTGCATGCGTGTGTGTGTGTGTGTGTGTGTGTGTGTGTACAATTACACATGTACATAAAACTGTTAATAAACCGTTATT
>JAUTBT010034588.1:0-18267 GCA_032361225.1 Lepetodrilus schrolli | reverse complement strand
GTGTGTGTGTGTGTGTGTGTGTGTGTGTGTGTGTGTGTGTGTGTGTGTGTGTGTGTGTGTGTGGGGGGGGTGATGATTCGGCCCCAATTAACGTAGCTGACTGTCATTGAGCAGTGTTATATATTACGTATACCACCCCAGTCTTTAGTTATTATGTATTACTTATCAGGGTCAGTAGGGAACGGGAAGTCACTTAATGTGAAAGGAATCTATAAATAGCAGTTTTATCGGATATTGATCTATATAGGAATGCGTCATAAATAGGCACAGTGACGATATCACATATCCACTAGAGACTATATATGTATTAGAAATAAACATATACTGCAGTGTTTTATATTGTAATCATACACGATTACATAGGAATGGAGAGAGATTAAGTTATATAGAATAACTTATTAATCTAATATATTTAATTTTATGCTTTCTGAGGCTATAAACACGTATACTTTATTATAGGTAATAATTCATACATGTAAACGTAACCATAAGTGCATCTTGCTTTAAATTGATTTAATAACAAATTGCTCTGTGTATGGGCAACCAGTCAACATCATGCGCAGATATTTTCATGATATTTGATCCTTTCCTATGATGGCATTTTTCCCGACGGCAGTCATCAAATCTCCAACAAACAAGAACCAAAGGAACCGATTTTTACAAAATTGCCTCATTACATTGCAGTATATTATTATATGTTACAGTCAATCTCTAAAATCAGACAATGTGTAAAATGTTTGAAACTTTCAGTGACTTTCTTTCCACTTTTCAAATGCCTGAAATGATAAAACGACTCCCCTTACTTGACAGATTGACTGGGTGAGTTTGTTAAAAAAAAAGAGAAGATAATGTGAACATTTGTATAGTTATTCACACAATTCTGTGTTAATACATATACAAATATATGCAATCATGTGTGAATATCTACAAAAACGTACGCATTATCTTCAATTGTTTTCATCAAACTCACGCCAGTCAATCTGTCAAATAAAAGCAGTCATTTTTGTCATTTCAGGCTTGTTAAACATTGCTTGACCCACGCTTCACCCACACATTACAGGTACTATGAAAGGGCATTTACAGATTACCGATTGAGATATTAAAAACGTGTCGGTTTAGTGAGTGATACTTTGAGATAATTCTAGTAATAATGCGGTTAGCCAATTTTGTGTCTGTAGGAAACTTGCAACACCTGTAGAGCGCGGTATTGTATTCAGAAGTTGTTGGCACCAGCTATTGACGACAAAAGATGGTCCTACTACAGGAGGGCCACATTAGAAAGTAACTTCTTGACACCGAAGATGGGGGAACATTTAAACTTTTGAGATATTTGCTTCTGGAATCCGGACGATCTATCACTGTACTACCATCCATCTAGCTAGATAAATTAACTTTTGGAGGCACCTGCCCTTGAGTCCTCTCGGACATGAAACTACTTGCCCTGTAAGTAAAGGGCCTGTGGACAATCCTTACTGTCGAGCCCTGAAAACGTGTGGGTTTAGAGACACCACCAGATACTTCTCATAAATGCGGTTTGCCAATTTTGTGTCTAGAGAAAGCCTGTAGAGCAGTTTTATTCAGACTGAGCACCAGCTGGTGGTGACCAAAGACGATGTTGACTGCACTGCGACAGGACAGACATTGATGATGATGATGACAGGACAGACATTACAGGCGACAGGACAGACATTACATTCCATCGTGACTGCATTAGAAAAGTAACTTCTGAACATTTAAGCAGAGGTACAATGAAACTTTGAGATATTTGGTTCAGAAATCCCGACGGTCTATCACTGTACTACCATCCGCAGATCTAATGTGAAATACACATGATACCAATTTTCTGTTTCCTTCGACTCATCAAGGGAAACTACTCTGCACACCAGAATTTCTCACCTCATCTTCTGAGAGTTCTCCTGCCCTCTTGGTCAGGTCAATGTTGGCCTTTTTCAGCACAACATTTGCAAATCGTCGACCCATGCCCTAAGATTGGAAAGAAAAATGTGGTGAAAAAAATGATATTACATGATACAAATGCAGGGCTCAATTTAGCGACTAATTTGGGAGCCACGGTGACCTAATTTGGGAGCCACGGTGACCTAATTTTGCATTTGGCGACCAGTATTTCACTTATTTTAGATGTTTCTGGATCTGCAGGAGTCAATTGGCTCCTTGGAAACTTTTGATACCTGAAATGCATCAATAGTATTAGAATTAACATAACTGTTATAAAATGCCCATACAAGACAAAAACTAAGACTATTCATAGTCTCTGTTCTCCAGTAATCTAGACTTGCTTAACTGCTCTAGGGAGAAATTTTGAATAGGAGGATTTTGGTGAGAACAGGGTGTGACACAGACTAGATAAAAACATCCATACAAAATTACACTGAAATTTTAACCAATGATCTGAAAATTATTAATAATAATAGACTGCTTGTAATGGCCAAGTCATGCAAATTTTTATATATAAATAATTAATGCCATATATATGCATATATACATACTGCATTAATAATGAGATCATGTAATACAAAAATTTGTGTTCGTATATCGCACAATAACGGAGTAAATCAATTTAGTGTCCAGGTTCCAGTAGGGTCGAATTAGAGAGAAGGGAGATAACTGCATACCATTTATATTTTTCTTGAAATGCATTACAATAAATCTATGTATATTATCTAAATGAAATAAACCCATATATATATATGTGTTTGCTGTTCATTATTGCTTATACAAAATAAATATTTACTAAATATTTGTTATAATAACTTAAGTTTTGATAGTTTTGCATAAGATAATATTTTTACCACAATCATGAAATGGTACATATGCAATGTCGTCCCACGCATACCTCAAAACGGTGCATACTGTACCTCTCATTTTAATAACATGAAACCACATGGTAAATTAGTATCATAATTTTATAAAATGATGTCATATGGTTTAATTTAAAATCAGTGACTAAATTATGTTATTTTTTATTAGTAATTTCAATTTTTTTATTAGTAATATACAGACATTAAATTAAATTTGGACATATTTTTGGTTTAAACCATGTCAGTCATGTTAATAGAAATACAATAATAATATTGCACCTTTTAGTTTTGAAAATTAATGAGAGGTACGATGCGCGCGGGTATGATGAAAATAGCGTGTTCTCAATATTGTTAAAGTGCAGAGCGGCCATTTGTTAATTGTGTGTGCTCGCACTGAGTGATGCTATAATGCCATGTGGAAACTGATGTATATTTGTAAAGATATTGTGTTGTTTCTTGTATTTGTTAGGTTATAGGCCTTGTCAGATGTTAAGTTTATGAACTTGGGCCTCTCAAAGTATGCTAAGATTTTACAAATGTTCGCGATATCGACGGATCTTGTGACGTCATCCGTCAAGGCTAAGGATGCTCAAAGTGCAGACTTTGAATAGGTTTTAAAACTTGCAATGACTTCAAATTAATTTTACAAAGTTCTCAAAGTTCATCACAACCACACCTCCAATTAACCCTCTCCATGCTGCAGGCAACCGGAGATACCTTAAAGAGCATTACCCGTGTCTAATCCAGCAGGGAGAGGGTTAAGCAAACTACTCTGGGACTTGCTGGCCGATATCCCAATCTCACCTTGATGGCAGTCAAGGCGAACATGATTTTGGTCCGACCATCAATATTTGTGTTCATCACACGGAGAATGTGCTGGAACTTCTCGGGAATTACCAAAGAACCCTGGAAAAAATAATTCAGTTTTAATTCAAATTAAATTGAGGAAGTCAGCCTCTGCCTGTATACCTACATTCGGCAGACTGGTCCCACCTTGGGACCCCGACTGGATTTATGACACGCATTTCGAGGAGAATTTTGAGGTTTGGTGTCGGGTTGTCTGCTGCCGGAGTTTGCGTCACACTTTGCTCCCATTGCCTTCATAGGAGGATTATGACCGGTGAAGTGAGTATAGCGAAGCATTATCACTACCCGGCCATAAACAGGGCCAATGGATAGTAACAGCAATTTGTTAGACAATAAATAGGTCAACTAGGTGTCTGTGTGCGTTTAAATCATTCCAGTAGGTATATATCCATTTACATGAAACCAGAGATGTGAATATAATAGGATGGTGGAGAATAAAATAGTCGAAATAACAAAAGTGAGCAACAGCAATGTCTTTGGAAAAAATAAATCAGTTCAGACGCGACGGCTGTTCCATGGCGTTGAAGCCAATTATTAATCGATTCCAACTAATTTCACATATTAGCAGGCACACAATGCATGTCTTTGTAAAGGGTTATCTTTCTCTTTGCATGGACAACTAAACCTAGACCTACTATGAATGTAAACATTCCTACGATTTCATATTTATAGAATATATCCACATTTATAAACGGCGATCAATAATATAACCGCTGTAAGAATATAATTAATTCTGAGATACTGTATTGACAAATAGTTAATGTCTGTAATTTTGCAATTTTAGGATGCGATTGGAATTTATTGGCCATATGATTTAAGGATTACAAAGCGGGTGTCGTTCAACGTACCGACATGATGGTGGGTTTAGCGGAAAAGGAAGTAAAAGGGAGATAATCACGTTTACAGATGTTGACTTCCTGTCAAAATGTCGAGATATTTTGGAGATGACACGAAAGCTGGCGATATTATTGGTATTGGAGACGAGGTGATGCACACAATAAATTTATTGCACTATGGAAGTAATAGAGCGACATATATCTACGACTGATCTCGATTTTACTCTACATAAATTAGATTTTTAGTGATTTGTATTCACTGTCTAGTCATCTCTACGACACAGTCATGTAAAACAGATTATTTTATTATTTTGTTAAATAGGTTTTAGCTGCTATATCTTTAGCTAGAATAACTGTATTCCGCCCGCACCCCCACTCCCCTTTCTTCCAGTCTATTCCCGTGTGTGTCATTTTATAACATGCAATCTGTAGAGTGGCAATGCAGTTATCATCTTTGGTATTGTCAGTACCAGCCGATGGTCGCAGGTTTACTGCAACATTCAGCGCTACGGATGTTGCGAGTTTCTTCCTGCCCTAAACTGACAAGTCGTGATATAAGTGAAAGAATCTTGAAAACGACTTAAAACCCCAATCCCCCAAAAATTAACATGCAATGATATCCGTGACATAGAATTTTGTAAGGATACTGATTTAACGACATGGCGAAAAATACATGTAAAACTCGACTGATGTTGTGACGTCATATACGGCTACTGTTATTTTTACAGAGTACTAGGTCTTCTTTAGACCTTGTGTCCCCATTATACTATCTTAGGGTTAGGGTTATTCTAAGGTAAGGGTTAGCGATGTAATTACAAATATTTTGGATACATTTTATAAACAACAAAAATAATCGTGAACACCTAATCACTTTTCTATTGAAACGGTGGGAAAATATAACTAAAGAACTCGCGGACTGAAGCGTCCGTAATAGTACCAGACTCATTCCGTAAAAGGAGCAAACTCCTTACAGGGTTCATATCATGACATATGGCACATGAAGCGACAAGACTTCGAAAAATTGTGTTAAACATTCATGTGTTCTCCGGTAGCGCAGTCGGCTAGGCGCTCGGACACTGTAACTTGTCGCCTATGTGCAGGTTGGCGCAGGTTCGATTCCCGGTTGGAGTCAAAATTTGTGTTTCATTTCTAGAAACAATGAATTTGAGGACGGAATGTTTTCTTAATAGATGGACACACAGATATGTTTATTTATCAGTCATCAACATGATTCTAATCAATAGCCTATGACAAGGTCTAGGCCATGAGGAGACCATACCCATATAAAAAGTGTCTTATAGAGAGCAGGGAAGGCTAGAGGAGTCTCGAGCTACTAAAACAATATTGGAACAAATACCAGGTACAGTGCAGATGAGTAACTTGGCCCTGTTTATGAAGTGAGTATAGCGAAGCATTTACCTGGGTGCCAGACATTTCGCTCCCTGTACATTGTGCCCCCAGTCATTTCACCTCCAGTCATTCCTCCCCCAACCCATGACAGTTTTGCCCACACCATTTTTTCCCTCGTTTTCGCCCCCAATGTACTTTTTAGCACGTCGTTTTCGCCCACACCGTATTTTAGTGAGATTCTTTTGTGGTAAAACAAGTTGCTCTGATATAGTAAATAAATGCTATACATACTAATTTGCATTAATCTGGAATAATTCATCTGCGGTGTTTACCAGAAGAAGGAGACAATTTGATTTGACAGTTCGCGTCGCCTATATTCATGTTAGCCAGTAGCAAAATTGTGATAGAGCAAATACATGGAAGAATGGGAGATAAAAGAAGTGGGGGCGAAACATACCTAAAAAAAAAAAAGGTGGGGGTGAAACGTACGTCCAAGAAAAATAGGTGGGGGCGAAATGTACATCTAAAAGATTAGATGGGGGCGCAAATGCACAGGTGGTGGCAAAATGAATGGGGGCGCAACATACTAATAATATGTAATGTAATACTGTAAAAGACTTATATTTTGCGCAGACTTATATTACGCGCAAAGACAATTTGCGCGAAATTATAGTCCGTGCGAAATATGAAGCCCTAAGTTTACTTATTGAAGCGGACGTATTAATGTACGATGTAATTTATACTAATGAATAAAAAACACAGAAGATACGATTGAATAATTTAATTAAACGATGCTATTAAAAACTAATTAAACGTACAAATATATACTAGTATTAGTCTATTAGTATTAATCTTACCACTCAAGTGACTAGTATAAAAAAAATTGTGGCAAATGCGCATAATTTAATTCCCGCGAATATGTCAATTATAGCATTTGCGTGAAATTTTCGTCCGCGAAATATAAGTCTTTTACAGTAATCAAGAAACCTCCTGGGGGCAAAACATACTGGAAATGAAAAGGCGCAAGTGTGGGAAAAAAGACTGGGCCTAATTTACAGGAGAAAAAACATCATATACATACACAGTTTACACATACCCACCACACCTCTTCTATATTCAGGTATGTATAAAAGAACCATGCCGATCTGGATTGTGTGTCCAACACTCTACTGACTCGGCCAAAGGGGTAACCCCACTGGCCAAGACCAATTGGAGCACTTTATCATGGCTACTTTCTCTCTCTCTTCTCTCACACACACACACACATGGTGACTCATCCTTGAGTTTCTAATCCAGTAACTTTGAAGCCACCAGTGAGCTAGGAATTCTCTGTGGGACTATTATGCGAGGAACAACTTAATTACACCTTGGGCACCATTTGTAGCAGGACCAAGTCGATCCTGGGATTTGAACCCCAGTTTCCTAGATTCAACTTTGTAATTTTGGAGACCAGTAGGACCATTTGAATTTCACACATTTGAATTTCACAATTTGAATTTCACAATTTGAATTTCACACATTTGAATTTCACAGTTTGAATTTCACATATTTGAATTTCACATATTTGAATTTCACACATGGGTACATGTTCAGCACATTATCGCAAGGAAGATGTCATATTATATTCATACAGGTATATTGGCTGGGTTGTCCCAATGACTTCATCCTAATACTGGTATACTACTAAGTCCTATGTCTTCCATAACTTTCAGAATGTTAAATTCCAGTGTTGATTGTTTCAGCCTATTGAAGAAATTAACCTGAATCTAGGTGAACTGGATATAACATCCAGTGACTTCCTCCTGGACGAGGTCGACGGTGAGGCTCTCAACTCATACTTTCTGATGTACTCATACTGTCTGGTGTACTCATACTGTCTGATGTTCGCACACTTTCTGATGTACTCATACTGTCTGATGTTCTCATACTGTCTGGTATTATACTGTCTGATGTTCTCATACTGTCTGATGTACTCATACTGTCTGATGTACTCATACTGTCTGATGTTCTCATATTGTCTGATGTACTCATACTGTCTGATGTTCTGTCTGATGTTCTCATACTGTCTGATGTTCTCATACTGTGATGTACTCATTCTGTCTGATGTACTCATACTGTCTGATGTACTCATACTGTCTGATGTTCTCATACTCTCTGATGTACTCATACTGTCTGATGTTCTCATACTGTCTGATGTTCTCATACTGTCTGATGTACTCATACTGTCTGATGTTCTCATACTGTCTGATGTTCTCATACTGTGATGTACTCATTTTGTCTGATGTACTCATACTGTCTGATGTACTCATACAGTCTGATCTAAATAAACATTAAATAATAACACATGGAGATTACTAGCACAGTATCATAATCTAATAATAATACAGTTTATAATATTTTTATCATCATCATTGCATATGGTGAAAGATTCTCGCAGCAATAAATCAATTAATCAAATTTTTATCACCATGTTTAACATGTTGAATGAACAGCTAGAAATTTGGATTTGTAAGCTATGTGCATTTCTGTCTTGCATAATTCTTTTGACTTAAAATATGTTTTAAATACCATTTGCTTCAGAATACTGTTCTTCATTTGTTCTTCATGGATAACACTGTTATAGGACTGTTCATTAGTTACTAAATTATCAATAATTAGATATGTTTTCATTTTCTATTTTTCCAGTTCACATTCAACAAAATTTGGATGATGACATAGTAAAAGAAGCTCTCAAAACGGTGAGTATGTTTAAATCAAACTGTGTGGGTCGGGATTTGGATAGGAGTGGGGGTTGGTGGGGATTTGAATAGGAGTGGGGGTGGATGGGTTTGTGGTATGCAAAGTAGACTTAATGAATACATTGTTGTAAACACTTTATATGTTGATACATCCCACTATTAACACAAGTGTGGCCCATTTAATATGATAGTATCTAAATGCCCTATCTTGTTTTGATATACAATTTTGATATTTACTAAATATGTTAAATGAAATATTAAAAATTCATGGTAAGAAAATAATGTTTACATTGTTTTGAGAGAATGATATGCAGTAAAGATATGCAGTAATGGTATGCAGTAATTATATGCAGTAATGATATGCAGTAATGGTATGCAGTAATTATATTTATGCAGTAATTATATGCAGTAATGGTATGCAGTAATGGTATGCAGTAATGATATGCAGTAATGATATGCAGTAGCAGTAATGGTATGCAGTAATGATATACAGTAATGATATGCAGTAATTATATTTATGCAGTAATGATATGCAGTAATGATATGCAGTAATGGTATGCAGTAATCGGTGTGCCGTGACGATATGCAGTAATGATATGATTTGTAAAATTATTTTTTTCCAGGGTGTTGACTTGAGACAGTATTCAAAGCAAATAGAAAAAGAACTACTTGAAGTTGAAAATGCATCTATTCAAGATTGTATCCTCATGATTATCTTTGCACACAGTATTACAAGTAGGAGTGGGAACATATTTAGATTTGTTGTTTGATCAATTTGACCTATTCACAATTTTAAGATGTGCATTATCAAATCTCTAGTGTATAAATATTTCGCAGAGGGTATGATACCGCATCAGGTGACAAAACTGAACGTACGTTTAAAAGAATGCCAATTTTAAAACAAAATAATATTACTGACGTTGCTTGTTCTGCCATGTCCTTGTAATATCTTTGATCTTGTCATGAGAAATGTTGATGAGACATCAAAATACACTGTTTCTTCTTTACTGAAGGAAATACCATGTTGGTTGTACTAAATAGTACTAATACTAGTAATACTGTAGTAATATATAATAGTAATATATAATAGTAATAGTAATGTATTATAGTAATAGTAATGTATTATAGTAATAGTAATATATAATAGTAATAGTAATTAGTAATAGTAATAGTAATATATAATAGTAATATTAGGCCTAGAAGCTCTGATATGACAGTTTCTCGGCCTATAGAAATATATAAAAACAGGCTCTTCTTTCAAGGGCAAGACCATTATTTTGGCAAAGTAATTTTTGTCCACCTTTTATGGTTTCTAAATATAGATTATATTATCTTCTCAGAAATATTTTTAAATACTGCTTTTTTTTGTTCGTTTTATTTTTAATATTGAAATTCACAAATTTAAGACACATCCAAAATCGTATACTGTGTGACCATGTTCTTTCATTAGTAACCATTGTCTCTCGGTTTTGACCAATCAAGAAGCTTGCGGGGGAAATGATATATAGATCTAGTTACCATTAAGTGACATAAGCAGCTGTAAAAGTTTGTCATGGACAAAATTTTGTGTCGTTATTTCGATTACCGAAATCTCTGACAAAGTGATCGTCATTGGTCAAGGTACTAGGAATGTGTCCGTCAACGAACATCAGTACTTGGATATACTTACACCATTTTAAAGCATGCTGTTGAAAACGTCTCAAAATCGATGCTTGAAGGATACTGTTCCTGGTTTTGAAGGCCAGCAAAGGGGAGTAACTCCCACCTTGTTTCCAATGTAAACACATATTGTGTCGTTGAAATGCTGTGCTATTTTGTGATGAGTTTTAGGTCTGTCCATGTTTCTAAGTACTGTAAATCATGAAACGTTAACAAGTATACAACTTTAATGAGGCTAACGAATAGCATGTCGACATAGCATATTTTACATGGTTTTCTATGCTTATGTCAACGTTTTCGAAAAGAAATCGGAAGTGAATTCTCGTCTTCTATTTATAGCTCTAGCTCAGTGCTTGTTAACTCTGAATTTGACATTAAGCATAGCAAATCATATACATTTTGTTAAAATATAGGACCTGTCACGTCATTTGGTATTCATTTATGGTCCCTGGGGCTTCATTTTGCTTTCTTTCTTATTTCTTGTGGGGTGGGGGGGGGGGTGGGGGGCGGGATTCGACGGACAAGTTTTATGACCACAGTGGTTGCCGAAAATTGTAATTTTGACACTCGATCAATTAATTTCCAAACTAGAAATGACATTCGGTTTGTAGGTGGTAGAAAACATTGTATTGAACATTACATCCTATGACATTGACAAGTAGTTCTAGTCCAAGTAGTCTGGTATATAACTTACCATTTTGGAATTTGAGAATTGTCCAAAGAACTCACTTTTGGCTCATCATGATGATCAGAATGTTCTGTGACACTAAATTCACGATTACGACTTAGTTTTGGTTCAAATGCACACTCTGGACAATATGTCACAGGAAATGCTTCGCTGGAGTCTGAATCCATTGTTATCCAACCTTAGTTACCTTAGTTACCGTAGTGGAGTGTAAGCACGCAGTACACGGGAGACAGGGACGATAAGCGATGGCTTGTTTGGTGCATTTTCAGTAAATTTTGATATATTTTTTTTATCATTTTATATTCAATGTGCAAACATAAACTGACGCAAAACACTAATTTATTTCCAGTTTGAGAGGATAGGCCTAAATCATTATAGTTGGCTGTCCTAAATAATAATAATAATAATAATAATAGTAATAGTAATAGTAATAATAATAGTAATAATAATAATAGTAATAATAATAGTAATAACAATAATAATAATAGTAATAATAATAATAGTAATAATAATAATAGTAATAATAATAGCAATAGTAATAGTAATAATAATAGTAGTAAAAATACTAATAATAGTAATACTAATACTAGTAATAATAATAATAATAGTAATAACAATAATAACAATAATAATAGTAGTAATAATAAGTGCTACATGCCCGTATAAAGAATATGGTGAGAATGTTTGTTGTAAGACTGATTCCTTGATAGTAGTTAGATATCAAAGAGAGCCACAACATCGCCAGTCTACACAAACAGATAGCAGCATGCGATACCATCCTAGAGGTGAGTGACGTACAACTTTACACTTTCCTGGATTAGAACATTCTTCTTTGCTTACCAGTATCCTTCAGCGAGATTCTGTAAGAATATTGTTGAAATGTTAAAACGACATCTGGCCCCAAGATGATGAAACCGAGTATGATTTCATACTCAAACTCAAACTATGAGTATTTGTGAAATTTTTTTTGAGTAGAGCACGTAATCATACTAATTTTTTGTTGTTTAATCTCAGCACCTGGCCTACTAACTATTTAATAGCTCGTAAACCAGTCCTAAAAGTTACCGCCTCGTATCAAGTGTTTCACAACGGCACAAGTCTTCTTAGGAGGTGATAAACTGGGTAATTAAAATAGGAGCTCTTAAGTTTAGGATGTCGTTGTGAAATGGGGGCCAGGCTTTAGTGTGTTGATATGGTACTAGTATGTGATATAGTAATTTTTATGATAATCATAATATCGTAATTTTTCTTAGTTTTTATGTTTAATTAATTTCGTTAAAATAATATCGCTAAAAGAAAATACAGAAATCCTGGATGCCATCACGGTACATTGCAGTTGGTTGTCATGGTTACTAATGTGTGGGGGCGGGTGGTAGCCCAGTGGTAGAACAGTTGTACTTGGGAGCCAAGGTTCCAGGTTCAAATCCTGCCCCGGGGGCCTGGCATCAGTGTTAAACGTTACCTTTCTGACGCGATATTGATAGGATGTGATGTCTGTAGAGTGGCAATGCAGATATCATTCTTAGTCTTGTCAGTACCAGCCGATGCTCGCAGGTCTACTGCAACATTCAGCACTACGGATGTTGCGGGTTTCCTCCTGCCTTAAACTGACATGTCGTGATATAAGTGAAAGAATCTTGAAAGCGACTCTAAACCCCAATTTAAAAAAACCCCAAAACAACAAAAACTAATGTGTGTTTATTTATCGTCAGCGGATGGAGATGATGCTTAACGGTTTCCAAGGTGATCTGAGCAGCATCAGCAATGAGATTCAGACTCTCCAGGATCAGTCCATTACCATGAACGTCAAACTGAAAAACAGACAGGTACATGGAACCTGCCTCACGCTAGTGGCAACAGCAGATGCCCATATAAAGCAATAACTGATGAATGCAGCTCAATGGTGTACTTGCCATGTCGGTGTATGAATGGTGTCGTAATCTTATAAATACGGCCTTCCTTTCCAACCAAAGAAACTGTTAGTTGAACCTGAATAGTTATCCTATCAATTATGACATCAATTTACTTACTGCTGTTACATTCATATATAATTATTATTCTGCAGGCAATCCGAGGAGAACTCAGCCAATTTACTTACTGCTGTTACATTCATATATAATTATTATTCTGCAGGCAATCCGAGGAGAACTCAGCCAATTTGTGGATGAAATGGTTATCCCCGAGAGCATGATTACGTAAAAAAAAATACAAAATCTATTTGAAAAATAAAGAAATTACGTAAAAAATTGTACAAAACCTATTTGAAAAATAAAGAAATTACGTAAAAGAATTGTACAAAATTTATTTGAAAAATAAAGAAATTACGTAAAAATTGTACAAAATCTATTTGAAAAATAAAGAAATTACGTAAAAAAGAAATCTTTTTGAAAAATAAAGAAATTATATAAAATTTTTTTAAATACAACCAAACTTTTAAAAAGCTTTCTGTTTCCTGTTCATGAACATTATTTACTAAGAAATTTCAAACACATCAAATTGCCCCCATTTATGAGCAGCATGTAACAGAGTTACTGATTGGATCTGGTGTTATTTCCGATTCCGCAGACATATCTTGGAAACGCCCGTCACTGAGAGGGAATTTCTGGAACAACTCCATGAACTAAATCACAAGGTTAACTTTGTCAAAGAACAGAGTTTCCAGGAGGCGCGCTCATGTCTAGACGTGAAAGATATTTTAGAAAAATTAAAAATAAAGGTACATCATGTTCCAAATTGAAATCTTGACAATATGTTCTATATATTCCATGTTGTTATATTTGTTCATGATGTCATGACATTGTATCTGGTTATCATGTCATGACATTGTATCTGGTTATCATGTCATGACATTGTATCTGGTTATCATTGCATCTGAGTGAAAATTTCTTGCAGTGAAAACAGTTCACTAACTTGCTCACTTTTGTCTGCCTAAAATGTATCATGTTTTACTTGGGTCTAGTTGTGTTCCGATGATCGATTATAAGCGAAAATCGGTTGGTTACCCTTTAGTCAATTACGAGTTGTCACAATCGATTATCGTGAATAATATTCTAAAAATAGTGCAAGTGAAATTTTCATTTTTTTGAACTTTCGGATTATCATAGAATAACATGTTCTTGTGAAGCTGGGTTCACATTTTCTATTAAAATAGTTTTTACCTAATAAATGTCGATGTTCAAGATGTCATTCAGTGGATTGACAATTTGAACAGAATGTTGAGAGAAACCATCCAACATGGCGGCAACCATTGTCAGGCTACTAACAAAGTTAGGGATTTCTCAGCATTGCTGATGCATCTGATACATTAATTGTATACCCAGAGGTTAGAAGTACTTTATATTTCCAAAGTATTAAGACAATACAAATGAGAAGTGCAGTTACTAATGTGAATGAAAATTATTTGCCAGTGTTGTTCAGTTTTCGTTCATTGCACACTTCATCATTTGATTATGTTTTGTGGGTTATTAATCATGTTAGACACAGTTTTAAGAATGGATGGCATGCATTCTTTCAATTTATAGCTAATACATCGATTGTTTGGTAAGATAGATCTATGTAGTGGTTATTGGCCAAAGAGTTTAGGCTAATTTTATTCCAGGGAATGACAGTCTTGTGCTTTCAAAATACATAAACACTTTTCATACTTTTGGAGAAACTCTTAGTATATTAAACATTTGTGGATAGATAAGCAGGGAATAAAGATACAACCGGGCTTCTAATAATACACCGGGACATGCAAAACATACTTTAAAAACATTAAGTATTTATTATTTTATTTATGCTAGACCTAACCAATTATGCAACCGATGATTGATCGGTTGGGTCCATCCGATAACAACCGATGATCGATTACGAAATCCCAACCGAGTCCCAACACTACTTCCCACCTCATGTTCCATGTTTCTAGGTGGCATTTCTTTGTTTTGTTTCATCGTTTTGTCAACTGTCCACTTCTAGAACTAAATTTGAAATTTCCTTCTCCAGGCAATTGCAAAGATACGAGAATTCCTCCTACAAAAGATTTACGCATTCCGCAAACCGATGGCTAATTATCAGATTCCACAAAATACAATGTTGAAATTCAGGTATGTCCACAACAATGGTGTAATAGCTTGTTTATATTTCAACAATTATAATAATAATAATAATAATAATAATAATAGCGCATTCTAATGCGCTGGACTCCATGTGGAAAAACACATGCTCGAAGCGCAGACAAAGACAGTCTGATACATTATTAGCCACACTAGTAGTAACAATTATAATTATTTAAAGCTTAATATTAATACTAAAGAGTGTATATTAATACTAAAGAGTGTATATTAATACTAAAGAGTGTATATTAATACTAATGTGTATTTATTATGCACCAAACAACATTCATAGAGCTACAAATTGCTAGTGGAGAAGTTATCACAAAAGGGTGAAAGATTCCCAAGGTGACACTGAACTATTTATTGTGCTTAAATTAATTCTCTTTTCAGGTTTTTTAATGAGTTTCTGATGGCCAATGAGCGTCACGTGGCCAAGGAAGTCCGCGATGAGTACATGGACACCATGAGCAAGCTGTACTACTCGTACTTCAAGGGCTACTCCAACCGGCTGATGAAACTCCAGGTACGCCTTCAACTTGTTGCTTGTAACAGCTGCCAGCTTCTCGGTACCTTCTGTCTGTTGAATTAATCTGAGAGGGCAACTCTGATGTGCATTCGATAAATGTCGACAGCTCTTTGTGACCCTTGACCCTCGCAGCGAGCATTTAATAGAGTCTTGTTTGCCAGTGTTCGGAGGTATTAGCGAGTGTCCGCAAGACTTCTGCTATTGAATGCAGCCCAGGTTGTCACCAGTAGAGAAGAGGTTAAATATTCGCCACAGTCGGTGTCTATGCCTTCAACATCATAAATGATGTCTGTACTGAGTTAATCCAAGCTACAATACTGCACACAATTGCTAGGGTTAAAGGTAATGCTAAATTAGAGTTATGGTATTTCGTACAGGATGGTGCTGATATGTGTTATACTGTAAAACGGGTGTTATTCGCGTGTCTAATTTTCACGAAGTTCACTATGTGTATTTGATCGTGAATTTAAGAAACACGCGAATAATATACTAGTTGAACCATATTATAGAATGAGGGCCCACTCACTGCCCAGGTAGAGACTCGTTGATAGTTATCAAAACACGTTCAGGCTGAAGGCTGACTGAAAGTCTAGGCCGTTAATTAGATGACAATACCTTGTTCAGTTTGATTGGATTGTAGTTATGTAACAACACTATAAACTGTGGGGTCATTTAATCATCTGCTGATCATGCTCAATTGTGTGTGTAAGCTGTTCAGTCGGCAATGCATTGAAATGATGTGTTACATTATGATGTCACTTCTGTTTCGAGTAAAAAAAACGGAAATCTACCACTGAGGTTTGTGAACTCGTTAAATAAAAAAAATATTTAAAATAAATAAAAAATTGGACGTGAATTCTACAAATTGTGAATGTTTTTTTAACTTAAATTTTACAAAATCGTGAAAATTGTGAGCCGCTAAATATAACCATTTTACAGTACATTAATTCATCTATTAATTTTGAACACCAATTTCTCAAAATGATTATTCTTCACAATAAAGATCTATGTAACAACTCAGTCAAATATCACTGTTTATATTATTGTGAAAACCATGCTTACTACGACGAATAGTAAAAAAGGTATACAACTGAACCTTGCAGAACTCCCAATAGCAATGGCCCACAAGCATAGTGAATATCAAACGATAGAAGCATATAATATCACTATTTTGTGTGTGTGTGTGTGTGTGTGTGTGTGTGTGTGTGTGTGTGTGTGTTGAATTGGGGTTTAGAGCCGCTTTCAAGATTCTAATATAAAAATGCCACGTCTCCGTATATATTTAGTGTATTAACAAATATCAAGTTAATGGCACTTGAAGAAAACCAAGACAATAACATAATTTTTCATTTACTTTGAGTATGCACGAGTTACTATATTAATAATTACTTACATTTTCCTGTGCATATTATACCCGATTTATGTTAAATTTATTGATTTAATTGTAATGAGTGAGTGAGTGAATTATTGTTTTACGTCACAGCGGGAATTTTTCACCCATACGCGACGTTAATTGTAATGGCGACACTGTTAAAGTAATCAATAAATATTACCAGTTTTCCCAACAAGAAATGAAATATTGACGAAAATCATGTTTAGTCCAGCCTAAATGACCTATTAATCCTTTTCCCCGTTAGATTAGCCATAGACGATTTATTTAGGGTATCTATGGTTGCCTACAGCATGGAGAGAGTTAAATTGACCGAGAACAGTTTTGAATGGATACCTGCGATATCATGAAAGTATTGATGCGTGGTAATGTCAAGACAAGCAAAGGCAAATATTTAAGAAAGGTTATCTTATATTGTGCTGGTGGATGTGCTATACGAGCAGCAGAAATACTTACGACATCGATGTTGGATCTGTGTTGCACCGTGTTATTAAAGGCAGATGTCAAAGTTCACATTACTTCACACACAAAATTATCAATTATTTGGATATTTCAACATGAAGAATTTCTCGAACTATTTTGGAATTGCTCATCTCTGTGAACAGATGTGAACAATAAATACCTAGTTCATATGTCGGTATGCATGATATAGGTTTTTGGGTTACCATAGTCATAGGTATGGGATTAATACAATTCCAGTCAGTATAAGTATTTGGGTTACCTTAATCATTATAATGATATTAATGCATTTCCAGTCCGCATAAATGTTTGGGAAACTGTAATCTTATATATAATTTCTATCTAATGGTATTGTTGCTTTCCCCCTTTGGCAATCTGATGAAATATCAATATAAAAAGAGCAAGTTCTGTGATATTAGAGAAAAGATGTACATGAATTGATTGATTTAACGTTTTACGTAGCCGCAGAAAACCAGCCGGCTCGAGACTATTCCTACTCGTAGCACAGTATTAACAATGGCGTGTATATACAGCTTTCTCCAAAACACATAAGCATACTTGTATGTGGTCGGTCTACCATGTTCATCAATAATAAAAGCTTGTCAATACGTACAAGTGTTTGGCAGATAAGGTATTTCTAGAAATAAAAGCTCGGCAACCTGAGAATCCCAACTTTCATCAGATATATATATTATTTTTTTTAAATTGGGGTTTAGAGACGCTTTCAAGATTCTTTCACTTATATCATGGCTTGTCAGTTTAGTGCAGGAGGAAACCTGCAACATCCGTAGCGCTGAATGTTGCAGTAAACCTGCAAGCACCGGCTGGTACTGACAAGACC
>JAUTBT010034577.1:0-18271 GCA_032361225.1 Lepetodrilus schrolli | reverse complement strand
ATTTCCACCCCCATGTGTCTTCTGACTGATTTCCTGAACACATGAATATTGACTGGACATTGGCAAATACGCTTAATGCTGTGTAAATGATTTAATTTTCTAAAATATACAACATTTCTAACGTGTTTTTGTTGATGTCGTTTTTATGAGCATTAATGTCGGGTGATAAGTTTCTTTTGCCCATGAGTTTAGTAATGTTATGTAGACAAATAAGATGATTAATTAGTGCTTTAGGTATCAGCGGGAATATTTCACCCATACGACTACAATGTTATTTAATAAAGTAGACAAATAAAAATAAAATAATATATGTAATATAATATTACATGAAACGGTGATCTTTCCACATTATGAAATCATAGAACTTTAACATTGCGTTATTCCATATGTTACGCATATCTATGGGTTGAATAGCATTCAGGGACACCGTAACTGTGCTGCTACTTAAAAGTAGTAAGATCATCTTGCACGTATTTATTACATGATTTAATAGTATTTTAAAAATACTTGTCAACATAATATTACTAGATATAGGGGAAAATATGAGAATAAATATATTATTAACCCGCATTCCCGACCCCTCCGACCGCCATGTTATTGTGTGTACAGGATTATCGGACACGTTGCGAATCAGAATGACGCTCATCAATTCAGAAGGTATGAGTAGGTGTAATTAATTAGGGGGGGGGGGGACAACATATTTATATGTTAGTAATACATTTGAAAAAAATATATATTGGGGAAAGAAAGTTATATAATTATATATAATAACCCCGTTAACAATCTTTGACCTATGTAAAGAATGATCTTTGCAAACTTTGCAAAAAAATATCTTTGCACCTGGAAATAGAGCTAGAACCATACTTTCAATTATGTGATACATGCATCTCCCTTATCTAGTTAACGATAACTTAAATTCACATGAGGGTCTTATATAACTCCTTAGATATCACTCCGGTGCTTGCATTGATAAATCCCATCTTTACGATGTCAGGGTGAATTGGGTTGCTCATAATCCAACTGATTCCTACGTTAAGGTTCTATTTCCATACCGAAACTAATGCTCTAATGGAGCACAGATTAATTGAGCATTCATACATGGTCGTCCCTGCCATTTACTGGGCTATATATGAATATGGAGTATGAAGCGATAAGGTGTACTATATTATGTGATTTGAGGGGTACTGTATTTAGGATCTTGTAAATGCATATTTTGGGCGATAATATGGTGATTGATGTCGATGTGGATATGCAAACAGTCGGTTGCTGGTAGGTGAGCTTTAAAGATACCATAAGAGGTTAGCGAAATCTAAAGTAATGGTTATTATCTCAGGATATTATTTCAAGCACACTGGTCTTGGATTTCAACAGTTCCACGTTTGAAGGTTCTTCAATTCCGAGACTGAATAATCGGATCACAGGCTCATTTCTATAATTTGAAAACGTTGATAGTATAGCACTCTGAATTTATTTATAGTATAATTTGTTTTGGTTGGTTGGTTGATTTGGGGTTTAAAACCACTTTCAAGATTTGTTCACTCACATCATGTACTAGTCTGGATTTCCACCAGTTTTTATAGTGCTAGGTCACTTGCAGGTATATCAAGTCCTTGCTTTTACCCCTTTAATGCTGAGCGCCAAGCAGGGGAACAACAAGTACCATCTTTTAACGTCTTAAATGATCATGTTAAATTATACTCATTAAGCGGGTTTTTATGACAGTCGCCAATCCGATGTTTAATGTATTGTTATATTACTAGTGTTCATATGTTACATGCTATGTCCTGATAGACACTATGTTGTAAATATACTACCTCTTTTCTCGCTTACTATTAATTCTTTCTTTCCTTCTATCGTCCACTCTTTACCTTTCTGTATCTTTTCTTTTGAATGTAATCACGCATCCATGTGTATTCCACATAAATTCAGAATTGCTTAGTTTTATACCCACAAATGTATCTACAATGGTTAGAGATGAAATGATATCTGTATTACTGTTTGTCTTAGACGCCCTATTTGCCCATCTTGTTTATTTCTTCTTATCATATGACTATCTAAAACGTACTGCTTGTAACTATTCTGCAGTAAATACCTATGCTTTGACACGGGTCTGATGAACAAATTAAGAGAACATATTTTTTAGGGACGGATATGGAAAGTGAAACTCCAAATTCATTAACATTAAAGTGTAGTTGCAACTCAAATGAATAAATATATTCTACTCATTTTTGTAGAGCCATAACATATTACATACAGTGAAATGGGTACGACAAAAAGTTGTAATTCTCTGTCAATATTTCAGTTGTAAGGACTTTTCAAAACAAACAAATCTGTCATAACTGCGAAAATAGTAGCATAGACCACTATTTGGCAATACATTTTACCAAGTAGCTTTATAACTAGTGACTTAACATATATATATATATTCGGGAATATATATAACTAAATTCGGGAATGTTTTAAGTTCACATGATTAAACTATTCACAATTATCATAGAAAAGTAGCTGTCAAACCAACAACAGGTTATGATAAATAAATAGTACTTGTCTCATTTGTAAAAAAACACACTTCATGAGCGTGTATTTGCAGGGGTACGGACACTACAAATTAGGTGATAGTAAATTAGCTAATTTGCCATGATTACAATAATTAACTTCTGTAACATTAATGCATACTCTGTAGATAAAGAATACTTCTGTGCTAAGTTTCTAAGCGAACATTGTGTAGAAGTATATGTATATGTAAGCTGCACCATTTATTAAGCACACTGTAACCTGGTATCTTCTTACAAAACTCTAACTTAATGGTACACTGAAACTAAGCAACAAATATTCCACCATTATTGGTTTCTAAAAATATGTTTGTCACGTATGGGTGAAAGATTCCCGCTGTGACGTAAAACTATAATTCACTCACTCACTAAAAATATGTACCGGTTTAGATAAGACTAGGTAGGCGGTACGGACACTACCTTAACAAGCCTTTCCAACTTTCTCAAATAGCCCACTTATAATATACTCGTAAGTATATACTGTCTATAGTGGCGGGAGCCCAGGTTCTCAGACGCGTCAGCAGTACACAGAAGAAGATAGTCAATTTCATTTAGAGTCTTTAATAACAGTGTTGTGGTGGTATTGAATAAAGTTGATAGTTGACAGCAATTTAGTAACAGTTGATGGAGGTAGAGTATAGAGTATGGCATTGATATTGATATACTTGGCATGACGGTTGAAAAAACTACACTAAATAGAGCAGTTGTTAAGCATAATGGCGTGCGCCAGCTTACTAATCCGATAGAGGGTGAGTGAGTGAATTACTGTTTTACGTCACAGCGGAAATCTTTCACCCATACATGACGATGAATTAATTGCTTTATGCGATTAACGTTAGCGTTAGATATGGCGACACCGGGTATGAATCATGGTCAGTGCTAAAGCTGAAAGAAGAGTTGGTGCGGCGCAATGCAGTAACCAGTGGGAGACAAACTGATTTAATAGAAAGGTAATGTATAACTATTTCATGTTTTCCACATATAATCATCTGTGAAGAATAATGTTCGCGCATAATATATCGAGATACTAAGCGTGTCTACGGTGTAAATACAACATTTTGATATCTACAACTAGGCATACCATATTACGCTCACAAAATAAAAGCCACTTGTTTTGTGGGTCAATTAACTCGCCTTGAATGGATTACTAGACTAATTGTTATTCCAAGGGACCACATCGCCATTATACTTTTGTAATATACAAGCAAGTACATTTAAACACGATAAAGTATTCTTTACTAGGAGACTTACCTCAATTCTGCATTTACAGTCTCCCCTGAATTTTAGTAAGAAATGTATTTCTTTTCAAGTAGATTTGTGGATTTCTGTACACATTTAGAAGAGATGCTGCTGAAGTAACAAATATTCGTAACAAAGGGTGATTTCTCACTTCATCTTGATCTGTAAACATAATTTGATATGCTATTTCACACATGAAAATAGTACAATGCTATAATTTGACATATCATTGTGAAAATATCAAGTGGCTGCTCGTAACGACCATAAATTGTCATTTTGGAGAAGCCAATACTTCTATCAAATATTATTCGATTTTCACAATTTTTGTTTTGTTCTGCTCACCAAGACATTCTCTAGTGGATTCTCCAATATACACATCCACACATCTCATATCATCAGCAGAATGAGCCGCTAGCTAGTTGAGCGTACTTCAGTCGATTAATTTGTATTTATTTCATAGTTCCATCATAAAATATGGTGAGTAATATATGGAGGCAAGTTATAACATTGGGTGGTGTACAATGTCTTCATTTCTTGTCATTGTAGATATGCCTTCCGCATCGCCCAACTCCCGCCGTCACTCGCACGGCACCCTGCAGATCGGCTACAACGACGATGCCCGCCGAGTTGCCAAAGCCAACATGGGTATCAGACCCACCTGTTTGCCTGCCGATGCGCCGTCTCTGCAGTCAAGAAGAAGAGAGGTGACCCGGAGGACGCTTTGCTCGTGCGGGGACAGCATGTGCTCTAGTTCGGTCCGTACTGCGGGGGCAGACTTTCCGGTGACAAGCGGAGAACGATCTGGGCTATGACGAGTGGATTATGGACAGCATGCGCTCGGAAGTTCCCACTAGCGCCGGCCTCAGCATGAACAAGTTTGCCTTGCGGAGGTACCTGCTGTCTTTCACCGAACCAGTTCCCTGACGTCGGCATCCAGCCTGTCGACGTCTGCTCTGAAGGGGAAGGTTCATCAGGCTCTCCACCAGCGATGATATCTTCGATGATAATTTTTTGCACTTTATGGGTCCTGAGACGAGCCTCTGTAAAATAAATGTTTACTATAACCCACTCCCTTCTGGATTAGGCAAAGGCACTGCTCTTTATGGCATCTCCGGTTGCATCCAGTTAATATAATATTGGTGGACATGACCAAGACTTCAGGACTAGTGACGATCTATCTTCTCTCGTAATATTTTGCAATGATAACGTTGCCAGGTATATAGTGCGTGTTATTTTAGTTAAATCGTTATCAATGTATAGTATCTGATAATTATAGAATACCAGTAACACAATCTTTAATAAAAACATCTATGATATTTATATTCAGCTGTATGCGATAATTCTGTTGTTATTTCTTGTCCAATATCAGAGAATGCTAGACGTATGTTCGACCTTACCTTTTCCGCATTTCCCTTTACAGGATGACTGGCACGACTGGCACGAGGTCAAATATTGGGCAAGATTTTCAAAGTAATTTGTAAATCGATCAATACAAAAACAACAACAAAGAATTAACATTTCCGAATTCATGTACCTCAAAGTTTACTACTATCATGATGCATCAGATATAACACAATGTGCTCACGCTGGGTCGCGACAGAACCACTGTGATTGTGATCACTCGCAGTAGCTAGCCTAGGCTGCGCCAGTTGAGTTGTCGTCCAGGGTATCTCTCTTATCCACTACGAGACCATAGAGCTCTCGTAAGTGCACGATCTCCATGTATACAAGATCGCTATAGTATTGACTCGTCTCATAGTAGAGCTTCATGAAACGATACCCATGTAGGCATCCTAATGGAACCTACATTTCTTACCATTTTCTTCATACTGTTAGAGCACTTCATTAAAACTATCGTCAAGTTCTCCCAGGGTTTCATTGGAACTTCCCGAACTTTGAAATGAGTATATGATCGAATTTAGGACTACCACATTTTGGTGCCATATTATTCAAACATAGTTGTAGATGTTCCTTTTCATTCAAAACTATGTTAATAGTTCATGTATTCCGGTACAGTTTGAGGATGATGGGAGGTGGGACGAGGATCATTCGTCACCCCTACACGTAAGTCCATTTATTGTGATGGGCAACAAACGTGCGTAACATTACCATAATAGTATTATAGATTAATACAGATATAGTAAACTTTGCAAATGTGTAACTAACTGGCATTTGTATATATCATTAATAATTAAATTTGAAGGAAGTGTCGTAAAATCATCGGTTCCAAGTTCTCACTACTGATTCGTCGAGAGCCAGCTATTTTCTCGATTGAGAAAACATTTATGCTTGCTTCCGAGATGTTAAGATATTACGTAGCCGAAAGAGGAAGGAACAGGAGCGGGCATCTCAGACTGCGAGTTCCTGTATTTAATCCCCGGGCTAAATTACGGAAACTGTCACTTTTAAAAGAGACTCTTTTAATCCGAAATTAGGCCCTGGGCTTAAATTCGGAACTACCCATTATATATACGGATTGTGTGTTCCTGATGCGAAAAACAGACAAAATATATACTAGTAGTGTTTGCACTTGTTTTAATTGAAACAACAACACTATAAGAACAAAAGAAATCCGTAAACCATTGGGTTAACACGAGGACTGAAAACCCCTGAATGTTCGCAATAACTGAATGTTATCATTGGAGGAGAATGCACATGGGAGACTTCTCATATTAAATCCGAATTTAAGCCCTTGGGCCTAAATACGGAAAGAGCCTCTACAGAGAGAGAGAGAGAGAGAGAGAGAGAGAGAGAGAGAGAGAGAGAGAGAGAGAGAGAGAGAGAGAGAGAGAGAGAGATTCAACAAGCTTAGCAGACGACCCCATTCAAACAACATGCAACGAAGCAACAGACCTTCTGGGGATGTTGTTGCAAGCCATGCTTATATATACCATATCTCTGGATAGAGATGTAGTGTGATAAATTCTCAATATAAACAAAAGGGACTGCATGGATCTCATAGTACAAGACCTTGTTTGTGTTAAGGACAGTCACAATTGTTGGTCTGGCCCGGTTTATGTCAAGTGTTTACACTTCCGTGAGAAAGCTAACCGCCTCATCACCCTAATCTAGATAGCTCGGGGGTGGATGGTATTTGGACCAAGAAGTGTTGTAAGTGCCATATATAGGTTTAATAGTAATCAATCCATGTCATATTATGTGCAGAATCACTTTTATCATGGCATACATGTATTTGGTAACGGGATTGTAATGTGTGTATTAATACATCCTGGTTTCTTAAAGGACATTACTATAAACCGGACCACACCGAGGTGCAACACGACATTTTAATCGTGCAAATCACTATTTTGCTATGCTAATATATTGCCTTTCGCCAACAAACTAATAACAACTAAATTAATAAAACTATAAGATACGGCAGTGAATGCATTAAAGAAAATGTATACTACCGTAAAAAAATAAGGGAACGCATAATTATATTACATTTGCTTTCGTTCAAAGAAAGGCGACTGATAAGTACCACCGTTACACAGCCCAAAGAGACAGGTGCAAGCACGTGCCAGATTAGTATTGCCCGTGCATTTTATCGCATGTATTGTAAACTTCATTGCAATTACTTGTCTAATTTTTTAGATATACCGTACCACTTTATGTGTCCTCATTTGAAAGTACTATTAATATATCATTACCATCGTTCCTTTAAATTCTGACGGTAGTATATATATTTTATCGGAGCACCTTTAGGATTTAGCACCACATTTCCCCTGTAGTGTATGTATTTAAATTATGAATCGCCTGTCAGAAACTGTACAAGAAGCCTGTCTTGATTCTCTAGAAATAATTTGGAACGTGGATGAAACTGGAAATATGAGACTACTCCCTCACTTGTTCTCGCAGCTTAAGTGCATCAAGCGGAAGCGTCCAAACCGCGAGAGCATGTCATGTCGACGGGGAGCATTAATTCATGACATTAGAACCTGGAAAGTGAAGAAAAAATATCTTGGAAGCTTGTAAATTATTTTCTATTTAATAATGCTTATGTAATGTTTACTTATGCTGTGCGTCTTAAATATGTATCCTGTATGTTTACCCTTATTTTGTATGCGATTTATAATAATGCAGTGTAGATGCAAGGCACATTCATGAAAAGGTAATAAAGTTGTATTTTATCTTATCGTATACTTACTAATGAGAAATGCATGCCACGACTCATTGTGAAGGGACTCCCAGATCGCTGTACGCATATAATACTTCAGATGGTCCTACCGGGGCGATTGGGCATACCAGGAAACGCATAGGTTGATGGAAGCTTCAAGGATGTCTTCTTGAAAAACTGTGGGAATGAGAACCCCCAAATGTTACCCCCGTTTTAGGGATTATGGATCAGCAATAGCGTTAGGGTTAGTTGCATGTTTTTTAGGGTTAGGGTATAGTTTATAGGATTGTGTAATTATTTATATGTTATTGATATCGGGCGGGGAACAATTTTTAAAAAATAAATAAATAAACCATTACAGGCGAAATGGTTACGTCACTTCCGGTTCTAACTATGACCCTCTAAACAATTTACTACATTTTCAATTGGCGTTTCAATCGGCTCACCTCGGACTTCTTCCACTTTGCTCCAGTATATACTCTCGGCACTCGCAGGAGCAGTAATCTTACCCAGATTCCGGGGAAATGGTGATTAGTCGTCGTCAGCCTCACCGCTCATCATGAGTTATCTTGAACCATATGTTGGATAAGAAACTATAATATAATCATGATTGTCTTAGTATATTATCATATATGCAGATATATAGTTTACTAAAATATATACTATTATCTAATCATGACATGCACTAATCTAATCAGTTATTGGAAATATTGATATTAATCGAGCCAATGTATCACGTGACATGTACTAATATGGCAGAGACCGTTAGAATGCAGAGGACTGTGACCAGTGGCGTAGGTTAGCCAAGTGGTGACGTTTTGGCGTCATGGCATAAAGCGCCCGTCTGAGTTCGACCCCGGGTCTGGCCACATGAATTTCAGGATACATATATACACGGGGAAAATGTGGATTTTAATCCTAAAAGTGCTCCATTACGTCATGTATTAATGATCGCGTATGGGTGAAATATTCCAGCTGCAATGAACAACACTAATTCAATTAATGATATATGAAGTCAGGTAAATTTAATAATGTTTTTGTTATTTAAGGATTGACTGCAATATTTTGTACGTTCATCGAGGTATGGACAGGAAAACCAATGTGAAAACTATGAATCCGCTAACATTTCGAGCCATTCGGGAGCTGTCATAACCGATCGGCACTTTCCGGAGACGCCTTTGGCACACTTCGGTAACTTCCGATGACGGTTCCGGCATCGTTCGGTACTTTCTGTGTCTGGAAGTTACATCACTTCTGGTACTGTGACCCTCTAAACAATTTACAACATTTTCAAGTGGCGTCATGGCATAAAGCGCGCCCGTTTGGTATCCCGGATACTTGAAATACATACAAGATGGGGAAAATGTGGTGCTGAATCTTAAAGGTGCTCCCAAAACAAACAAAAAACTTGTCCCCACTTACTAATATTGAAACAATCACGATTGAAACAAACGTATTTTACCTGAATAGCATGTACATTTGATTTGACTGCCTACACATTGAGCTACATTAATGTTTCCACATATCACAAAGGTTTTAAATATTTTATTAATGTTTTATCTCGCGATTTTTAATAGTGTACTTTAGTCTGTCACACCCTGTTCTCACCAAAATACTCCTATTCAAAATATCCCCCTAGATCAGTTAAGTAAGCCTACATTCAGAGGGTAAAGAATTTCAGGGGTTCCTTTCATATAAATATAATACCAATCAATATATATTGATTTACTTTTACCCTCTGAGACTATGGATAGTCTAAGTGTACTTTAAAGGCATACGATCACGGGTTTGTTTACATATTTCATGGTCAAATTGTATTTTTACATGAAAGTATGTACATTTGATGTGTCTACACAAGTATATTGGGTAAGCAGCTACATTTTCCGCATATGCCACTGGTTTTCAATATTTCATATTTTAATATTTTTTAATATGTATAGTATATGTAGCTTTATTGGTACCAGTGGTCGTCTAAGGTTATTTTGACCGTGTTCAATTATTAGTTATCCCCCTTAGTCTATTAGACTATAGAAAATTGAGATATTACAGTACATTATCAACTGGCTAAATCGGGTATTACCGGAAATGTAAACTGCAATGGAATTTTTTACCTATCCTACAGCGGTGAAAAGATATTTGGAGGTACAAGAGTGGTTATATTTATGCATAGTGCACGTACTTTAAACTCCAATTCGGTCCAAAACGACAACTTAATCTGTGATTTTAATTTTTTCGAGTATTAATTTCAGGATATAAAGTAATCTTGCATCGACGTTCAACTTTATATTCATTCGCTCGTTCAAAATTTCCAGTAATTAAAATTAGTCCACAAACGATCATCGAAATGTGATTGTGTGGCGTTAAGTTAACTTAAAGTACACGTATGTTGTTGAATGTGTACTATTAAAAGGTACGTTGAATATGACAACAAAACAGAAATAGTACTAACCATTATCTCTAGTAAATTTCTGTTAAAGGTTGCGTGACTATCAAGAGTATACATACACGATCTATCCACATGGCGTTTTCTCTCGCTTGAGAATCGTTGGAATTAAATACAAAACTAGAATCTGGCTGTGAACAGTTCAGTACTACGTATACAATGACAGGTACGCTAGTGATTCTCTGCTGTAGTCTGAGCGTAGTTTACGCTCGGATGAACGTTTTATTTCTGGTAGGTGATGACTTGCGTCCTGAAATTGGAGCATACAATGGAAAGGATGCCCCGAGCCCAGTGCATCCTCCAATGATTACACCCAATATGGACGCTCTGGCGAGGAAGAGCCTTCTGTTGAAGAAAGCCTACGTTCAGCTGGCAGTCTGTGGCCCAAGCAGAGCGTCGTTGTTGACGGGCCGTCGCCCCGATACCACCCACGTATACGATCTCCATACCTACTGGAGAAATGTCGGCGGCAACTTCACGACCATCCCGCAGTATTTCAAGGAGCATGGATACCGGACGATTGGGTCCGGGAAGATATTTCACCCCAGGACGTCATCAAACAACAACGATCCTATTTCCTGGACCGATCCTTACTTTGAGTCCACTGTGAGAGCGAATTCGTTCATATACAAGTCAAAGGTGAGCTGGTACAGCGTGCCAATGAACTTGCTGACGCATAATCGCCTACAAGACACCCAAAATGCGGACCATGCCATAAAGATGATTCGAGAAGCAGCGCCAAAAGCCAAAACGGGAGAAAAGCCCTTCTTCATTGCGCAGGGATTTCACAAGCCGCATCTTCCGTTTATAGCTCCTCAGATTTACTTTGATATGTATCCGATGTCTTCCATTCGTCTGCCACCGAATCCATACGCCCCGGACAAGATGCCAGACATCGCGTGGTCGTCGTACGGCGAGCTGAGAAGTTACAACGATATCGGAGCCTTGGGCTTAACCGGAGACATAAACACGACCTTGCCCAACAACGTTACGCTGGCGCTGAGAAGGGCCTACTACAGCGTGGTGAGCTACGTCGACTTTGAACTCGGCCGCGTGATTCAAGAGTTGGACCACCAAGGGCTGGCCAACAACACAATTGTCGTTTTCTTTGGAGACCATGGCTGGCAGTTGGGCGAACACGGAGAATGGACCAAGCACACTGATTTCGACCTCGCTACCCATGCTCCAATGATGATTCACGTTCCTGGAGTCACGGACAAAGGAATCGTTACGGAGAAATTGACGGAATTCGTGGACCTATTCCCGACGCTGGTGGACGTCGCCGGTCTCCCTGCGCTGCAGACCTGCCCTGAAGATTCGTCCCACATCCTGGTTTGTTCCGAAGGAAACAGCCTCGTGCCCCTCATGAAGAACCCAGCGGATTCCCATTGGAAGCAAGCCGTCTTCTCACAAATCCCTCGACACAAGCACAGATCTAGGCAGATGGGGTACTCCGTTACTACCGGCCGGTTCAGATACACTGAGTATGCCGCATTCAAAGGCAAACCGGACTACAAACCGGACTGGCACAATGTGTTTGGTCGAGAAATGTACGACCACCAAACGGATCCGCAGGAAAATACCAACTTGGCCTATGACGATCATAAGTACGGGGATGTGCGTCTTCATCTACAAAATATTCTGCATTCAGGGTGGAGAGGCCAACAGTTGCATCCCTCAATAGTAGGATAGATCTCGTACATGCGCAGGCGATGTTGATGCTTGGTTTGGACTAGATCTTGGGTACAATGGTAAAGTACACTTACTTAGCATGCATTTAGTCGCCTTTGCATCTCTAACTATATGTAAATGTCCATTGGCACCCAGCTGATACGTCGCGTTCTGATGTATATATCATCTCTGGTTAATAAATGTGTGCATCAATGCTATAGGTCTTATTTGAAATCCGGTTCTCGTCCACCTGCTGTTGCTCATATTATACAAATACCAATAATGAATGGCAAATAAGGGGGACATACATCAATGATTGATTTCCACGTGTGTATTTAAGTATTTCCATAAGCCTACAAATCATAGGCCAAACTTTAAGTAGAATTGGCCTTTCTTAATACTTATTTAAATGACCCCCCCCCCCCCCTCTATAAGTAGATCATACCAAAACAAGGCTTTCCCCGCAAGCGCGAGAAATGACGTCACACCTTTGCCGTTGACGTTATGCGATGTTGATGTGCTTCATGACTTGTACTGTCCTTTCACAATTTCCCGAAAGATGGCGTCCTCGATGTAAACACGGCGGAGATTCAATAGTAATTTGGACTAAATATATATATATACACCTCATCATAAGTTAAGCGCCACCAAAATCACACCCTATTTTCTGTAGGGATATTTGGGACATACTGGGTCGAAATATCGGGCGTCGAGATCCCCCAGTTCAAACTGAAGTGCAACCATTTCCCCCAAATAACCTTTCAACGACTTGTCCTCAATATGCGACGAAGGGTTCAAGCAGTAATCAATATCCATGGTGCTTACACACGCTACTGAGTTTTCTGTCTTGCAACAGCCTCGTGGTCCCATAAAGAGTCTACCTGACACCTACTGTAGACAGTTGATTTCCATTACCGTGTATTACCCTGCGACGGCGTCTTCATTCCATAATATTGGGTGGCGCTTAACATATGTCCGTTGCGTAATGTAATTGTCTATCGGAGTTATAATGCTTATAAAAATACCGAAAGATATTAACCACATAAAAGTTAAAGTTATGACAAACGAGTTCGATGTGAGAACACGCACGGTCAACATTGCTAGATTCTTTTGCTCCCTAAATTAAACATTTATTTTATAAGAATAATATAGGGTAGGTATATATATATATATATATATGTAAGGTTGGAGTTATAAAACAATAATAAAAGAATCGTATTCGTCACCTTCGGTACGGTTGCTTAATGTACACATTCCATCTTCTCTATTAACGTTCAGCCACGGACCCGTTTCACCGAGACCAAAGTGAAATTATCTGCCCCTGATTCAGTGCGACCTTGACCGAATCCGGTCCCACGGACGCACATACTAGTACTCCGTAAACAGTCAAATCCACACATTGTGTAACAAGGATAAACGCACACGAACTGAATCCTCTTGTAGCATGGCAAGACCGATTGAGCCGTCATTTAGATTAATTAAAAATATATAGAAAGGCGATACAAATATTTACATTAAGCCATTATGTAAATGAAATAATGCAGATTATGTTTCAACTCAGATCAATGGATAGATATACTATATTACGTATATCTACCGGTTGTAGTATGAGTGACTTTGTATAGAGTTATATAGGGACT
Source organism: Lepetodrilus schrolli (assembly GCA_032361225.1). NCBI lineage: Eukaryota > Metazoa > Mollusca > Gastropoda > Lepetellida > Lepetodrilidae > Lepetodrilus > Lepetodrilus schrolli. Next base: position 4,609 of record JAUTBT010034577.1, on the reverse strand, counting down.
AGTCCACCGGCTTACATTAAAACGAAAATAGACAACGTTTTAACAATTGGGATTAAATCAGTTAATAAATGTGTTCATAATAATATTGGAAGTTTCTATATATTTTTTTAAATACCATTGTTCATAATTTATGACGGAGATAATTTGCGATGAACTCGTAGGTTTCCTTGACAGTTTCCTGAACTCGTATCCATATATGGATCTACTAGTATATGTAATTTTAACAAATATGTTTATGGGTGTTATAGGCACATTAAACAAGCAGTAACATTAACCAAATTTACGACGAAACGATACAGTCGCCACACAGTCAATGGATCTGATGGCAGTACTATGATTAATAAAGTACGATATGCAATTATATAACTGCGTATTTAACTGAAATATAGGCTAGTCAAGCTTGACTTCAATCTAATGCATTATCATGTAAATATATAATAATAGGCTTACTGTTGATTTCAATTTTATATAAGCAATCACGCTGAAGCATAAACTATTATGCTTCGTTCACATAAACGTTGTCAAGGAGGACAAGTTCCTTGGTCTCATCTTTGACAATAAGTTATCATTTTTACCACACATAAAACATCTTAAAACTAAGTGCCTCAAAGCTTTGAATCATTTTAAGTCTGTTTCTGGCAGTGAGGCGGTGATAAATAAATTTTAAAAATGTCATCTATGGGTCTGCTCGTAAGAGCTATTTAAAACAATTGCAAACTATTCATCAGGGCCTCATGCTTGCACTGAATGCCTTCCGCACATCTCCTGTACCATCACTTTATGTAGAAACTGATGAACCTTCTCTTTCATAGAGGCACATTAAGCTTTCTCTTCAATATATCACTAAGTTAAAATCAAATCCTTCAAATCCAGCTTATAAATGTGTGTTTCATCCAGATCATACCACTCTGTATGAACACAAACCTTCAGCAATTGCTCCTCTTGGGATTCGCATGAAGGAACATATTGTTCATGAGAGTATCAATATTACTAATATTTAAACTAACAAACTGCTAGATTTCCCACCATGGCAGATGGTAAAACCAACTTTTAATCTTGCAAAATCTACAACAAACTAACTCCTTTATCAGCAGTACTTTGCTGAACTAAAATATTCATATCCAGATCACATTAATATTTATACTGACGGTTCAAAGTGTAACAGATGCTGCCATCGTAAATAGTAAATCTATTACTTGTCGTCTCCCGGATGATAGTTCCATATTCTCGGCTTTAGAAGACATTAGAGGATACATAGCTGGACCGTATAAAATATCATCTGATTCCTTATCCTGTTCTCAGGCAAGTAAAACTACTTTGATAACCCGTTAATCGTTGAAATTTTACAATTTCACGATTATCTGGCAACCTCGCAATACGAGGTAGTCTTTTGTTGGTTGCCAAGCCATGTCGGCCTCAAGGGCAATAATTTAGCTGATGCAGCAGCAAAGGCTGCACATAGTTTTTCTATAACATCAATCCCAATTCCATATAGCGATTCTAAAGTTAACATCAATTCGTATATTAAATCGCTACTTCAAGCCAAATGGGACGGCGATCCATAATAAATTGCATCATTTTCAGACCATTATTGGTTTCACTCCCTTGGGTGTATATTGTCGTCAGGATGAAACCGTCCTGCGACGATGCCGCATAGACCATACATTTATACTCATTCATATATTTTAAAAGGCGAGGACAGACCTCGGTGCGTTGGGTGTGACGAGGACCTCACGGTTAGGCATATCTTGCTTGACTGTGTGGACCCAGCGTACAGAGTTCTACTCTTCACCAAAACATCTATTCACCCAGGTTCCTGGGCACCTTATTTTATCCCTTTTAAAGGAAATTCGACTATATGAACAGTTTTAATTATACATTGTCTCATCAATATCTATGTTCTACATCAAAACTTATACACATATTTAACGTAGCGTATTGCCGTGGTTTTTTTATGTTTGTTTTATTGTATTGCATGTCAACTCTAAACCCCAATTTAAAAAACAAACAAAAAAACAAACAAACGATGTCACAGCTATAAAATGTGACCAACCGATACAAGCAGTATTTTTAGAGTATTCAACGAGACAGGGCGTACAGTGACGATCATGAGAAGTAAAGGTACATCTGTATCTCTTAGTCCTAGTATAATGAGTGGCAAATCGGTGGCTTGCTGATTGTGTGATAGACTTCACACGCTAGGTAGTATGTTACACGTATATCAATTGAGGTCGTGTTCACTTATTGTCGCGACCGATAAGGCTACCAGTAAGTGACCAGGTGGCATATAGTTTTCTCTCATTTTCTAGGTGGACATAGTCGACCGGAGCAGTGAGCAAGACCAGAGAGGTGGGCAGACCCTGTATACAGCACACCACCCACCTGTACCATGACTGGAATAATCCTCGTGTTGTTCTCAATGTTCATCGTTGGTGGCGCTCGAATGAATGTACTGTTTTTAGTATCGGACGACATGCGTCCTGAAATTTCCATATACAATGGTAAGGACTTCCCGAGCCCGGTGCATCCTCCCATGGTCACGCCTAATATGGACTCGCTAGCCAAGAAAAGTCTGCTTTTGAAGAGGGCTCATGTTCAGCAGGCGGTGTGCTCGCCTAGTAGGACTTCCCTGTTGACGGGCCGACGTCCGGACACCACCCACGTGTACGATCTCGTTTCCTACTGGAGAAACGTCGGCGGCAACTTCACGACAATTCCGCAGTATTTCAAGGAGCATGGCTACCGGACAATTGGTTCCGGGAAAATATTCCATCCGGGAAAAGCTTCGCATAACAACGATCCCATTTCCTGGACAGATCCGTACTTTGAGGTCGGCCCGCAGGCCAATGACTTTATTTATAAGCAAAAGGTGAGTTGGCTGAACGTACCAATGGATGTTCTCAAGAACCACAGCTTGCAAGACACGCAAAATGCAGATTACGCCATTAAGATGATTCGCGAAGTCGCACCGGAAGCCAAATCGGGAAAAAGGCCATTCTTCATTGCGCAGGGATTTCACAAGCCGCATCTCCCGTTCGTAGCTCCTCAGAAGTTCTTTGATATGTATCCGATGTCTTCCATCCACTTACCACCGAATCCATACGCCCCGGACAAGATGCCGTCCATCGCGTGGTCGCCGTACGCGGAGCTGAGAAATTACATAGACATCCAAGCTTTAAACACTTCCGGCGCGATTAATTCGACCTTGCCCAATGACGTAGTCTTGTCGTTGAGAAGGGCGTACTACAGCGCTCTGAGCTACACGGACAGCGAAATCGGCCGAGTCATCCAGGAACTGGAGATCCAAGGATTGGCCAACAACACCATAATTTCCTTCTGGGGAGATCACGGCTGGCAGTTGGGCGAACACGGAGAATGGTGCAAACACACGGACTTCGAAATCGCCACCCACGCCCCGATGATGGTTCACGTTCCTGGAGTCACAGACAAAGGAATCGTCACGGAAGAATTGACGGAATTCGTGGATCTATTCCCGACGCTGGTGGATGCTGCTGGTCTCGCTCCGCTGAAGATTTGTCCGGTGAATTCCTCTAAGATTCTGGTTTGTTCCGAAGGAAACAGCCTGGTTCCACTCATGAAGGATCCCGCAGATCCCAGATGGAAGCAAGCCGTATTTTCTCAGTACCCGCGGTATGAAAAGAGAGAGATGCAGATGGGGTATTCCATGAAATCTGATCATTACAGGTATACTGAATGGGTCAAGTTCCAGCCCGCACCAGTCTACAAACCCAAGTGGCACCACGTGTTTGGGGTCGAACTATACGACCACCATTTAGATCCAGAGGAAAACGCTAACCTGGCGTATAGTCGTGAACACAAAGACTTGGTGAAGGAACTAAGCAAGAAGCTCCATGCCGGATGGAGAGCTGTCTGACCGTTTATACTTGCACGAATGCTATATGTACATTTTATGTACTTCATTAAGCATCGATGGTGTTATATTATTTCAGCTTTTCAAATTGTACATATCTAGCAAAACAAAAACACATGATTATGTTTTAACATGGTCAATAAATAGATTGACACTTGTCATTGTATTACTGTGTTGTCATATTATTTAAGTCAAGACGAAGCAGAAGCTGAACTGTGTTTAGGTTAAACATGTATAATTAGTGGAATTTATTGGGCAAAGGAACAGCTAACGTTGCACGGTAAGCTATCCTGTGGGCTACTTAAAAAGATGCATAATTTCGATAATGTTTATTCATAAGTTCGCGTTGACCAAATACAGTAGGTACCGTTATCATATGAGGTTTCCGTTAATGTGACGTATGAATTTCTCCCATTTGCAAACACGGTACACGTTAAGCTAATATGTATGATGCATGCCAGGGAATAGTTAGTGAAGACATCATTGTGTTTAATCATGCGTGCATATGACATTTGTGACTTTAAATAGAGGAGAATAAAACGAAAGCTGAGTCAATTTTACAAAATATATTCTGTAAATCAGGAAATTAATGCGAGCAGGACATTAATGCGAAAAATGCGATTGGCTTATGGCTGCATTCAATTCCTACGCATTATGGAAAATAATGAAAGGTAGGTCCGGGAAAAAACATGAATAGAGGCCTGGTCGATCGCATTT
>JAUTBT010034566.1:0-18271 GCA_032361225.1 Lepetodrilus schrolli | reverse complement strand
TTTGTTCAATAAGTGCAATACACAAAACAACACATTTGTTCAATAAGTGCAATACACAAAACAACACATTTGTTCAATAAGTGCAATACACAAAACAACACATTTGTTCAATAAGTGCAATACACAAAACAACACATTTGTTCAAACCCTCAAACACTAAAAGACAAACACAATTCAATGCCTACAACACATGGCAACACACATTTGTTGATTACAAATGTTAATAAATGGACAAAAGTGAATACATCGCAAGCATAATACCTGTCATAAAAGCTAATTTATTTTACTTTTATAATTCCTATGTTTATGATGTTCAAGCATACTGCAAAGTCCATTTTTTTCAGTATTTACATCTAGCTGATTAAATATTAAATTTAAATATATAAATTAATACATTTAAACCCAATAATGGTTATGATCTTCTAAATAAAAATGTTAGTTCACTGTGTATGGATATTAGAAATAAAAGAAATCACCAGACAGAATGATACAAACATCAATTAATGAGGTACTTCGAGGTTAAGTTCAAAAGAATTACTTCCCTTCTGATGAATTATACCCATCTCGACACTGAAGCTTTCATAAAATACTTCTTTAAACAAAATCCTTCATTGCACCTACAAACTCGAAGCAAAGGGTCATAAATAAGAAAAAGAGCATTCTTCTATTCTGACGATACTAATGACCATTCTCAACCACCTGAGAAGTATACAACATAACGTGTACAGTTTTCATGAGCATATAATGAATAATGGTTTCAAAGAGTGTTCTCCCGAGATAACCTATCATCCAGTTCATCAGAGCACATAAAACATTCTAAACATCCTGGGGAGTATACATTTCAGCATAATTGGTGGTTAAACATTCATCAGACTGCAACATTCTCAAATAGAACATTCTCAATATCATGGGTAGTACATTGTAATGGTTTCCAAATAGATTTTAAAGACACAGCCATCATCAAATCAAATCATCAGACTGCAACATACACACATGAAACATTCTCAACCTCCTGGGCAGTACACAGCCCCAGTATCTCACCTCGTATATGCGTGCAATGCCTGTGAGCAAACTGGCTTCTCCGGGGAACTTCTCCAAGGCTTGGTTGTATGTGTCGATGGCCGTTATTGGCTGGTCGAGACGTACGTACACTTTGGCAAGGTAGAGGAATGTGTCCACAATGGCTTCTTCCTGCAGCGCCGACTTCAGCTGTCGTTCAGCATCACGATACATCCCCAGTCTGCCGATGACAGAAAGATACGTCACAGAATGTCCTTTTAGGCAGTAGAAAATGCCCTGTTTTTGATTGGTTACTTGAATTTGGGTGTAGAGACGTTTTCAATATTATTTCCTTTATTTGTATGTTTTTGTACACTGCATCCTCGAAACACAGACCATTATGCATACTTAGCATAATAATAGTCTGTGTTTCGAGGATGCATACATGGATACTGGGTCCTTGAGGCAAGTTCAAACACAGGAGCTTTGGCTCGGAAGTCTAACGATGTACCCCTCAACCCTATGCATTTATACTAAACTTGGTAAAATAACGGCCAGAGGGTCTCCATTACCTGTAGTAACACTTGGCTAGTTGTACTTTCCACCACCAATCTTTGTACTGACATGCTTCGGTGGCAGTGGCAGCTAGCTCTAGTGCCTACAAATACAATGTTGTACCATAACTCACAGTGCCATCTATCAGTGTATATTATAATTTATCACATAACATAGGGAGTTTGGGTGTGCAATAAACCCATGCTATAAATATATATATTTTCATTACTGCAATAACACAATAGATTTTTATAATTGTATTCATACGCGATATCAAACACTTTTTGGACACCTTTTAGAGATTCTTCTTGGGACTTAATTTGTCGAATATAAAGTTAAAACAATTCTTAAATTAAATATGTAAACACATTTATTAATATTTACACATTTACCTGGAACTATATTTTGTCCGTGTACATTAACTCAGTTCCCAAGACATTTGCCTATATATAGTGTTTCTGACTGAAAATCGATATTACAATAGATTCTACAGTTATGTGATAAATAGAATCTCATAGTCATGTTCATATATTACTGAATTTATTAAACTCGGCAAAAATGATACCGTATTATGCTCGGCAGAGCCTCATTTAATAAATTCAGTATTATTTGACCACTCATGTGAGATCCTCTATGCTGGGACAGCATTCAAATAGGATATTACAGGAAATCATATTTCCCACTCCTTTCTTGCAATCGACAATTAATTTTCAAATTTGGTTATGGTTCTTTTAAAATACAATAAATAGTTTTTAAAATATTACATTTATTGTATTTAAGTGTACAAGTCTAAGAGGTGTAATAACTGAGAAGATACGGTGTACTCACATTTCTAACGTCATTCTCGTGGTGGAAAATGTATTCAAAGAGTGCCTTTGCCAAGTTTTGACGAGTTCCATATTTATTAAAGTTTAGACGAGCCAGGTTAATGAAAGGACCATCGGCATTTGACAACATGGATGCCTGTGAACAAAATGAATTCAACATAATAATGGTCTCTCAGTGGTCTGTTAATGGTGGGATGATAACCCTGCAATGTCAAGGTTCTACCATCATTACAGTACCTAACCCTTTTCTCTTGAAGTATGCTCACATAATTGGATTATTTGGTATTGCTTCATGTCTACGTAGGAATCCCTGTCGAATTGCTTTCATTATTTACTTGAATGTCAGAGATATCGGAAAGTCTGTACCCACAGCTAAACGACATTCAAGCAGTTACTTACCATTACTTACATTTCAATATTATGCCGTTGTAAAATGGTTGTTATGATTTAATCTGCGAAAATTAAACTAGAGTATTTTTGATGCGGTTTTATGAAACTGACAAAATGATTTAAAATTAATTTGCTGGTGTAAATAATAACAATACTGTTTCTCATTTCTAATTTTTCAGTTTGTCTCCTCTCTCCCCATGTACATCTCTGAGAGACAGAGATAATGTTTTATTTTAGGCCACAGGCACATAGAATATGTTACAAGACAGTATGTAATGTTTGGTACAGTTTAAATGCATAAAATATATACTCAACAAAATTAATTAAGGGCCAGTAGCCTTTTTGCATTGAAGAATTTCCAAACGTCTACGGGATCCAGATACTCTTCAAGAACGTGCAGATGCATGTATGAAGAAGAATGCCACCAGGTTCCTCAAGCCAAGTTCTAAATTTGGTAGAAAGCTTCCCCACAAAACTGGTGCCAGCCCTCAATTTATTTTGTTGAGTATATATTTTGAGAGATTTAACATAGTATATGGACACATAAATATGCATCTTTTCTTCCTTTTGATGCAGATTTTATTAAGTCGTAACCTATCCTTTCTTGAATAAACTGAACTGAAAGTGAAACTCACAGTTCCTAGTCGTACGTATCTGCCTGAGGCACTGGTGACCGGTCTGGCAGTGTGAGACGTGCGTGGCATCTTGATGGCCTGCTCCATAGTTCCCGGTCGACCTCCCTGTGTCCCTGGCCGCACAAACCCACTGAGAGGACGCCCTGACTGTGACATAGGTCTGTGAGGAAAGACAAAGTGATAGTATAGTAGCAGAAAATGTCTGAAACAGACCACCCCCCCCCCCCCCCAATGTTCATGAAAGTTACCTTTCTGACATAATATTGATAGGATGCGTTGTCTATAGATGTCTGTAGAGTGGCAATTTAGTTATCATCCTTTGTTTTGTCAGTACCAGTCAATGCTCGCAGATTCAGTGCGGGTTTCCTCCTGTCCTAAACTGACATGCTGTGATATAAGTGACAGAATCTTGAAAGCGGTTCTAAACACCAATTAAAAAAACAAAAAAAACACGTATAACCTTTCAATATTGGCAATGTTCAAACATTTTATACAGTTCTTGCTATGTCTTGGACACATGTCAGCTTTGAACTAGTTAATTCCAAAGCTAAATAATGTCTGTCAACATGGCCACGCCTACCTGACTCCTTGACTCGGCATTCCTTGACCTGTGCCAGGCTTGACCCCACGCAGTGACGTCCCAGGTCTGGTTACCGTGGCGATCACGTTGTCGTCCATCAACATCTCCGCAATTCCTTCCTCATCCACGTCCACTTCATCCACGTACACCTGCCCGGTCAACGCCCGGGTCTTCAGAGTCCATGCCGCCTGTATAGGAACAGCGTATTCATAATGGCATTTGGACACAGACATTGGCAATATATGCCATGTTAAAAAAAAACATGTTATTTGTGTGTGCTATTAAATTAATACATTAGTAAAACATTACAACTGAACTGGTTCAAGAGTTGAAGAGCCTTCAAGAGGTGCAGTTTGTAAATGAATGTTGTTAATTTCTGTTTTGTGTTTTGTTGTCTGTTGACTAAAACAATTTTTTTTAAAGCATAATATTCTGACACGAATGTGATGCTTAGTATATGGATTAAGGACGTTGAAGTTATTTTTCTTTATATTTTCAAAATGTATTTTGTTGGCATTTTTGTAATAAATTCGACAATATAAACGTCATTGACAAGGACTATATGAATGTGAAGAAAGATCATTCACTACAATACTATTTACCTGGTCATATGGATTTTTTTCAAGCAATTCACTACAAATATTAACGCATTTTTGGTATTTTCTTCGCCTAAAATAACTGTGAGCCAAAAACAGTGGGTCCATGTTGACAACTAAGTAAACTATTTATGAAATTATCTCCCTTATTGATGATTTGGTCCAACCAAATTAAGTATAACAAAGGTCCAATCACAAAATTCGACACCTATTACGCGTTTGCGTGATATCAACCGGCTAACATTTAACATGTTAAATTAGATAAAATTATATATTTGATAATTAATTGTGAAAGTAATGGTTTTTGATGAATCAACACTGTTATATTTGAACTAATATGAACAAATGCCATTATTTATCATGTAGCTAGAGTCTATACAACTTGTTTTAGTTATAAATAATACACGCGCAAACGCAACCAGAAATATTTTACTAGCGGTTTGCACACTTTTTACAAACGGGTACCCACTGTCATTCTTAGTACTAAGGTGTGGTATCTGTAACTTTTAGAAGTTGGCGATGGCTTTAGATTCATTCCTGTTCGTTTTTGCGTTATTTGATGAAGCTTGTCTACTTTTCTTGGCTGTTTACCTGGTATCCTTTTCCTCTTACACATGATTGCCACTGTAAACAATGCGAGTGAGGTTGTTGGAGCTACTGTCACCTAATTTCGTGGTACTGGTTCTTGTTTGCTTGTACTCTTTGTGGTGTCGGTGATTTAGATCTAGTATGTGCATGTTCATAATGAAATTGTCAGAATTAATTGATATTACAAATTAAGTACTATGTTCTATTACGTAACAATGACAGATAATATTGTGAAAACATTTGTGAAACAAGGAAATAATCAGTCAAAGATTTAATTAAATTGTTCACCTTGTATCGTGAATTGTAAATTTAATTACTGATGGTATCACTAATAAACATGATAAATATTGATTATTTATAATCATAGAATTCTAAAAGAAATGAGCTAGTTATATTTAAAGTCATGTTAAAAGTGGTATCGATGTTAAAAGTGATCCCATCATTCTTACGTTCTATCGTCACGTTTTGTAAAAAGAAATTATCGTTTCATCTTCAACTTAAACATTCAGTTATTAATAAAATCCCAGACATGCATGTTTGAAAAGAATATTTTATCAATTTCTCTTATTTCGACAGGTCTTTACATTGCTTTTCCTTAACGTAAAACGATCATAACACTATCAGATTTGGAATGTGATTACCTCAATGCTACATCATGCTGTTCCAAGCTCAATTATGTAAGTTAACACCATGTAAAACTTTTGAAAATGTACATTGTAACCATGGTAACAACAGATCTATAACTTATCAGTGTTTTCTGGTAACCAATGTAACACCAATGTTCACAAATCCTTACTGCTTGACATTAGTATAATTTGTCCCAGAGTGTTCTGTTGTCGGAAAGGTGTGCACTATGCTTGAATATGGTTTATTATTGACAGTGTTATTTACATTGTTTATGACACCAGTGTTTAATAAATGTCAGGGGAGGGTTGTAGCACAGGGGTAGAACAGTTGGACTTCGGAGCCAACGTTCCACGTTCAAATTCCGCCCTGGCATCAATGTTCGTGAAAGTTAGCTTTTTGACGTGATATTGATAGGATGCGATGTCTGTAGAGTGGCAATGCAGTTATCATCCTTGGTCTTGTCAGTACCAGCCGATGCTCGCAGGTTTACTGCAACATTCAGCACTACAGATGTTGCGGGTTTCCTCCTGCCCTAAACTGACATGTAGTGATATAAGTGAAAGAATCTTGAGAGCGACTTAAAACCCCAATAAAAAAAATTTTTAAATAAATAAAATAAAAAATGTCATGTTGACATGATTGAAATGTAAATCCTGTATATCCTGACAACTTGAACATGTTGAACATGACAGCTTTGGTTGTATACACCTTAGGGAGTTGAGATGGAAAGTGAGTGCACAGTGCTCCATTGATCACAGCAGTAATGTAGTATTATGAGCAAGCTATTTAATGTGGATTTGCTGCAATATAAATGTGCACAAATGAACTATTGTAATGATGCTATTGATGACATTGATGTTGACACTTCAGTGGATTCTGCCGGAGTTGGTAGCCCAGGATCTCCTTACGGTCCTCCTGCTTATAACTGGACACTGGATCCTGGTGTTAATGTATGCTCCCCTTGGGGCATGGATCACGTACAAGTAAGCCCTGAACGAGCATTATATCCAAATAGCCAAAGGTCACTTCATGCATATTGAATTAATTCATGTTATTGAATTTTCTTAAAGCATAATAACAACAAATTAATGTTATCTCCAGAACTGGGCTGTCGTGAAATCATAAACCAGCAAAATGTCAGTCAAATATTTCCACACTTGTTGGGCATGCAAACAGTCAATCCAGGACATTCCTTTTTCACCTACACATGGTTTGATGAATGTGAAGTTGTAATCTACATTATGCTTGCCTAGTTAAGCTATTGTTTGACAGACAATTACCATGTGGCTAATCAATTTATGCCCAACTTTAAGTGCTGCTGATGTATGCTATCATTACCTGGACTGATAGCTTGCAATGGGTTCAAATTAACCCTCTCCCTGCTGGATTAGACACAGGAACTTCTCTTTAGGGCATCACCGGTTGCCTCCAACATTGAGAGAGTTAACTTGAACACACCGACCTCACAGACTTGACAATATGTTTGTCTTCCATCTCAGGTTTGTCACCAAGCCGACTGGCAATATTGGAATGTTTGACCCGACTGAAATCCACAACCGCCAACAGTTGAAGATCTACATGAGGGAAAGTCTTATCCGGCTTGGGTCCCATTTAGTATTCTTCTTCATATTCCTATACTGGTGGGTACCATCATTATTCTTTCCTTCTCCAGTATGTGGGGTGGGGGGAGAGAGGTGAGTGTCAAAACTACATTTCTGAACACTCGATTTCGAATCCTATTAAATGGTGACGGTCTAGAATCTTCATGTTGACCAATAAACTGTGAAGATTGGAATGCAATGTCTATGAATATTGAGCAGTTCTCCCTTGGTTTATCTGTATCAGTCTTGGCTTGTGAGTCTTACTGTAATTGCTTAGTTATTGCAGGTTTTCCTCCCTGACAAGATTCATGTGAGATAGTCAGTTGCACAGGTGAAATATTCCCACCGTGATTTAAAGCAATAAATTAATCGTGCAGGATAATTACTTCAATGACATGCTTTTCTTATCATGTCCTGTGTTGTAATGTCCAGGTCTTGACAATGATCATACTAATTATTTGTATACTATTTTATTTTTTATTTTTTTCACTTTTAGGATGATTTACTCTCTGGTGAAAGGTGATGACCTTTGAAGAAATAAAAATTAAAGCAATTCTTGAGATAACAGCAAATAACTGAAGATCCACACGACATCAGGCTCGCATTATTTTGCCAGGAAACTTCAACAAACTTATCATTGTATATGTTCTCACGCAACGCTTTATTTATTGGCCATATGTTAATTATGAGACTTGTTTTGAAAAGTCCACTCAATCGTCTCCCTGCAATAGGGCTTTCATGGCTGCTTTATTCGGGGAGATAGAGAGACCTAAATCTCATGCCGGACCGACCTATTTTTATATACGTTTTTTTTATCTACCCGATTTTAGTTTACTTTGAAGGCAGTAGAATATATTCACATAGTGTGACATTTTCACAATCGTTTAGTATCAGAACCACAATGTGATTTTCCCCTCACTTTTCCCAAACGGGTGAACATTTGTTCCTTGTAGGAGGCAAGTAGTGGCCTAGTGGTAGACCATCATGCATCTGAGCAAAAGGTCCCGAGTTCGAATTCTCGCTCAGTAGTAATAGTAGAGATTTGTTTCGCGCAATAAATACATGATCCAGACTACTTACTCACAAGGTAGTTATTATCCTTGGTTCATCAGTACCAGCCAGTGTTCATCGGTACCAGCCGGTGTTCGCAGCTCTACTGCAGTGCTATGTGTTGCAGGTTTCCTGCTCACTGGCATGTGATAATATGAATGAAGTAATTTTATTGTTCTTTATGAAGACTTAAAATACAACCGCCATTCTTGTACGTTATCCTATACATGTCACGTTAAAACTTTTCATTGTTTTCAATTATTTACAATAAGTCACATTAACCCTCTCCCTGCTGGATTAGGCAAAAGCACTGCTCATTAGGGCATCTCCGGTTGCAAGGAGAGGGTTAAGTATCCAACATGCAGTATGATAGCATTTGTAATTAGGCTTGTGTTTTATTCTAGAGCATATTTAACATACTGCCAGATTGTGTTTACCTATTAAAGCTCCAAACCTTTTCAAGTGCAATAATAATTATGTAGATTGCATACATTCTCTAATACACGAAATAGAAAGTGTTATTCAGTTTTTAAATATTATTTTTTTTAGAATTGATTATACTCAAATTAATATTGGAGTTTATGTACTCAGTGTAATTGTATTTCTGTGTTCTGTTACCTTTATTTATAGGGAACTGGTGGAAATGTTTATATAAAATTTTAACTATTACACATTATTAATCATCATGATTCCTGTAGATATAGTAAGCAACTAAGCAACCAATCTATCAATCTATCAATCAATATTTATCATTACTATGACATGTTGTTTTTCTTTCAATTTAATACCTTTCATTTTCTTAGAACAACACTTATCAAACTTGATATTAAAATACTTTATTCTTGTATAAAGGTAGTGTGTTTCACCAAAAAGATTTGGATCTACTACTATTATATCTTAGTCACGTCAGGGAATTCAATTAAATATCAAAATATTGATAACTAGTGAGACATGAGCAATAAGTAGCTGGTTGTATTGAGCACTTGTGTAAACAAATACAATAAAATACTTCTGACAATTGTATAGGTCAACTTAGTTTAAACATATTTTTTTCACAATAGAAAATGACTGGGCACATGTTATGCCAACTATCCATTGTAAACATTAAGGTAAAACACCTGAATATTTTAATTCTATTTTAAACACATTGAAAACTTCATGTACTAAGAGTACTACATTGTGCGTTAATGTTGGGTCATTGTCCAACAGTAAACAGATGGTTTATGCATGTGTATTGTATGTCATTTGTATGTCATTTGTATGTCATTTGTGACTGTGATTTGACTTGGTATATGAATTTCTGATTGAAAATGCATGAGTGTTTGACTGACCAGTGAATGACCAGTATGCTATGTGTGACGTACACCATTCTTGCAGTTTATCAGTTGTGACTCTATAACCGATTGTGATTGTGACAGTATGACTTGACTGACGGCATATGACAAATATGACATTTTCCATGTACATGTACTAGTATTATTCCTGTATATGTCAGAATGACTGTGACGGTGTATGACATATGTAATAATCATGTCACAATGTGTCATGAAACGACGGTCAATGTATGACTTTTGTGACTGTAAATGTACATGTCATTATGACTGTATTTTGTGTTTATCTGTAGTTCTCATTTGCAAAAGTGTGGGGGGAAATGTACATACATAGGCAAGCTCAGGAGTAAGTATTTACAGCCACTATTATCAAACTGCCTGGTACCCTCCAGCAAAAGCCTGATGTTTCTGCCTGGTACCCTCCATCAAAAGCCTGATGTTTCATTAGTTGACCTACCTGGCATTGCGTTCAATATGTTTTGTTTCCATGCATATCTACATTTGGTGCTCATTGTTTGAATGCAAAGAACAGTAGAACATGCAAGATTGTTTTAAATTGTTCGAAAAGATTTTTATCAACATTTCCAAGTTGCATTTTGATTGGTTGGATGAATTAAATGTTAATTAGTATTGATATTTTGAATCGAGGAAAGTAATTGAAGATGATGGCAGTAACTCAATGAAATGGTTAAAGTGATCCAAAGATAAAACTGGTTTTATAGTTGTTAGTAGAGTATTATATAGAAATAAAAACACAAGCGTCGAGCAAGTTTCGTGAGCTATTGTTAGTTGGTATAGCTTTCTGATCATCATGTAACGATTTTTCATACATTCTTCAATTGTACATAGTTGTAAGGAAATTAGTTTCAACTACTGTAATACAGCATCTCTGTGTGTATACAATTTGTGCCATGACTTTTAAGTTAATAAAAAACAAATACTCATCACTCCTGTTTTATATGCTATAAATGCCCTCTTCTCGTCTGGGGTTTACATCCGAGTCATATTGCATTTGTGTTTTTGACCCATACTAACATTTTAAAATAGTTTAGGTCAGATAATTTGTCTTATAATCAACATCCATAAAACTCACAAATTCCTATAAACAGCTT
Organism: Lepetodrilus schrolli; assembly: GCA_032361225.1. NCBI lineage: Eukaryota > Metazoa > Mollusca > Gastropoda > Lepetellida > Lepetodrilidae > Lepetodrilus > Lepetodrilus schrolli. Next base: position 7,380 of record JAUTBT010034566.1, on the reverse strand, counting down.
TCTGATAATTATCAGCAGGAAATGGTACAATGTGTAATGAAAGCACTCGACTTAGAATTAATAAAACATAAACCGCATTTCTTTCTTTGTAAATATTCATGAGTTTCATTTCCAATCTCATGAATAATGTGTTTTATCAAGTAAGATAGGTGGTATGCACGGACCATGTCCAGTGATTGCGATGACGAAGATAATGTTCTAGTCTTTGCTGCTCAGACTCGGACCATTTCCTTGTGACAGGAAATTAACACAAGCCGTCAGTCTCCCAGATAGTGGTAGTACCCATTGGCTAATCAGAATACAGCAACGCTTAAAATGTGGACATAACTTGATTAGCCACATGCAAAATTGCTACAAACATGGCAATCATTACACAGGTGACAACTTTGAATTTAGGAATGAATGATATGAAGCCATTTGTGTGGAAGAAATGCTAACAGGAATGTTCTGGCATTCTAATATGGGAAAGCTTGAGGGTGAGTGAGGGAGTGAATTACTGTTTTACGTCGCAGCGGGAATCTTTCACCCATACATGATGATTGAAAAGCTTGAGGGACATTTCGAGGTTTTCTGTGATTGAGAGTAATACAGCATCGTGAGCATGGAGAAAGTCAATTTAACCACGCCTCTTTAATATTTCACTGTCACTAGCTGATGCAACCGTCGTCTGTAAAAAAATTGATTCATGAAAATATCAATAAATCAAAGTCAAGATACATGTATATTAAATCCAATTTATTCATTTCTGAGTGAGAAATGAGATATAAATACATCGTTTGAATTGTTGACACTGTACAAGGGGTAATAAGCCATGCAGGCTTCGACATGAAAATAAAAGTAAGAATGTATACAATGCTAAATAACGCATGGACATTATATATAGTTCTTCTCGAAGGAAAAAACATGAACATCCATTTACAGATGAAGATGAAATTGTACAGTTTGTGATAGGTATTGGTGGAGCTATGTACCTTGTCTGCAAGAGACACGCAATAACGAACTGAGGATGCGTGATCAATGTGTGACGATGTGTTTTATACTTACATTTTCCAGGTATAATGTTTAATATCTTTTTCAAAAAGTTATGTTGTATCCATTATCTTTACAATGAAGGGTTGCTTCTATTTTTATAAGTCTTGAATAATTGAAATAAATTAATTTGTGTAACACCACAATTCTTCAGAAATATGTGGGAAAATTAAATAGGAACAAAAACAGAACATATTTATTGGTTTTTTATCATCACACCAATTAAAACTGCAGCAGGAATCTTTCACCCACCCATATGCAACAATATTCAGTATGAAACCAAATATTTAGGACAGGTCTCGTGAATGATTTGGTGTCTGTCACCAATTGTTACAACATTTCAGTCACCACCTGGCAATATGAATATAGTGGGAGGAAAACCCATGGTAACTTGATACAGCTGAATAGCTGACTATAGGCGAAGACGATTGTATTTTATACAGTTCCTGCACCCCGATCATCCAAGAACATATTCTCCATCGGAGAGACCCATCCTCTGAGAGCGGTATGAACTTGGAACTGTTCGGTTTTTGGGGTCTAATGTTGTAACTAATTAAGGAAGACTAGAACTTGAGATTAGAACACACATTTCCAGCATTTGAGCTCTTAAAGTCGACGGCGACATTCATACATACTAAACATGTCATGAGTTTTTACCATTCTTGATGCTGAGATCCATGCACACAGATGCAGAGTTGAGAAGTACAGAGGTTTTTCAATCGAACATTGAAACGCAAGTACCAAACATTTATGGAATTCATTGCATTCTAGAATATTTGTGCTTTTTTAAAAATTCACCGAACCCCATCATGCATACGTGTGATGAAAATGTTGACATTCACACACAGCAATCGATGACCTAATGCTTGGACATTTACTCATGTAGCATGTATTACAACTGAAAAAAACAGTAGCTTCATTAATCCAGATGACATCACCGTAACCATCCATCTGCTGCATGTAGCCAGAGATCCTACAGAGCAGTGATTGTGATAAATTCAGCAGGGGTGGGGGGTTAACCAAAATACTGATAGTTGGACTGTCATTGCTTTTTCACTTTGTGAATATTGTAATAAATAATAATTCCTTGATATATATACACACAATCTTTCATATTTGGTAAAGGATCATGATTTTCTGGTAGACAGGCTTTGAGGTTACGAAACTTTCTCGAGTACAATTTCATGCTCAACTTAAGATTTCGCATTGGGATTTGAGCAAAGAACTGGAGTGAGTATGAAATCGTACTCAAAAACATTTTGTGACCCCGGACTCGCTTCAGTAATGGCCTTTTGTTTGAAAATCTGGTTAAATTTGTTGTAGTAGTTATGAACTTGCCAAATGTTTGGACAATATTGATACATGTATACTAGATTAATTAACACTGTTATTGATGCTATAGTGAATATTTTCTGGAGGAAAATATAAATACAAAATTCTTATCTTGTTATCTTGTCCATATTAGACTATGCTATAATATTTAATACAGTGCTGTATAGCTTTAATACAAATATAGTGTAAACTATAGCATATAATTGTCTAATACCCATCACACAAAATTAAACAAATAACCCTGTTTAAAAACTTGAATTTCAAATGTAAAACATAAGCATCAGAATTTATGGCTTACAGTAGTTCAGTTTTCCATACTTTCCAGAATGCGAGTGAAAAAAAAAAATCAGTACATTACCTTTTTCCATACTAAAAATTAATGTAGATTTGACAGATTTAAGCTTCGAAAGAATACTGGCTCCTTTCATTTCCAGCCTGGTTTGAACACTCAATATACCATTACCATGTCAAATTGTGTGTATTTAGTACGTACATACAGACCAATGTGAACTCGTGCAGCAATCCAACTACATCAGTGTGGACAACTCTCTATGAATAATATATATATACGAAGAATAATATACTACATATCAATAACAACCTCTCTAATATATACGCAAGTATTTACACAATTCAATCTGTTACCTATCTGTCCGACAAATAATAATATCCAATTCTTTGAATGGTAAACTTTTTCTTTCTTTGAATTGGTGTTTAGAGCCGCTTTCAAGATTATTTCACTTATATCACAGCTTGTCAGTTTAGGGCAGGAGGAAACCCACAACTTCTGTAGCGCTGAATATTGCAGTAAACCTGTGAGCATCGGCTGGTACTGACAAGACCAGGGATAATAACTACATTGCCACTCTACAGACAGCCCATCCTATCAATATTGCATCAGAAAGGTAACTTCCACAAACATTGATACCAGGGCCCCTGTGGCGTGATTTGAACCTGGAACCTTTGGCTCTGAAGTCCAACGTTCTACCACTGCGCTAGCACCTGCCCCGATTGGTAAACTAGACAGATTCTGCCGCCAATATTGGTAAAACACATCGTGCAACTGAACTACCCAGTATCCTGCTACAGTACTAGTTGGTAATAAACATCCCAGATGAATACTCACAAGTTGTCTTCCAACTGGTCGACAATGTGAAGAGGTAATGATGTCATTTTCATATATTAACGAGTCGGAAAAATAAACTAGCGGAATATATTTCTACTCAGTAAAAAAAAAATCTTGTTGAAACTGTCTGAAAAGAATAAAATTGATATCTAACAAACTATTAGTCTAAAATGTTAATTTGCAGAGAGTAACAACATAATCATTACTTAAAGGGAGAGAAGCTTCATTTTCCATTTTTATATACAGTAGCTGTTTTTTTCTCTATGACATATATAATGGTAAATATTGTACAAATAGCACGGATAGTGGGAAAATATTCTGATATGTGCACAGTATGAACATTCTGTTGGCCAACCTGGCAAAATATTAAATTATTTCTTTCAAATTATTTCAACCAGGACAAAACAACTGAAATAAAACGAAAGTGTAATATTTAAAAATAATATTCAAGATACAGTTTAAGCTTCCAGGCTCCCTTTCCACAGAAAGATTGTAGCTTCTGTTAATGTATAGGAGTTATACCTCTTGTAGTGCTACCATCATTCTGTGAACGGGACCCAGGATGATTAGATGTAAATTGCACACTTTGTGTGACAGCATGTTAGAGAAGAAATTAGTTAATAATTACTAGGTTAACTAGGCAGCACTATTTGTATGACGTAATCACAAGTATATCCTCAAATAGACATATACAACAAATTCTAATAGCTATGTACAAGAGATAAAATTATGTGGGTAATAAAATATCCTTTCAAACCGTCATTGACAAGGTGATGTATATATTTACACTATATTGAATTCGCATACATTAAAACAGGGTCCAATCTGACAGTCATGATTTCATTACATCGGCAGCGGCATAGACAGAGGTAAATGGCCATCTCGTTCATACGTCTATACATATAATAATGACAGTAACTAATTATATCCCTTACTGTATAGTAATATTCATTTAATTGAAAATGTAATTTGGCTTTTATTTAGGCGAGTAATGAATATAACTTGACAAATTTTTTACAATCTTGTTATAGTTTCAAGTTTACTTTTGGTTTGTGATGTAAGACTTCTATTTCCAGTCTTCTGTGTCTATAATTATTGACAGAAGAATAGTTTGGGCTGTAAAATACCCACACAGGGGGCAGATAATATGGAAAAGGATGAACTGGCATTTATGCAAATTGGGGGTATTATAATTTTCAACACGGACAAGTTTATAGTGGGAGGAGATGACTATAACCATCTGTTTTGGCAAGACCCCACCTTTTAGGACATATTAACTGTTAAAAAAAGGTTATGCTACTTTTGTGAAAAATCAATTAATTAATTGAATTTAATTTCCTGTTCAGAGCTGGACCCTGTTCTATTCTATGCGGATGTCGTGACTTCACTTCAGCCCAAAGTAACCACAGTGACAGGAATCCACACATCATGAACAGCAAGGTGAAGGTCATATGAGAAAGATAATAATGCCAGAGTTATCCCACTTTGTTGTCTGGTACATTATGCAGAACCAAAGTAACATTATTCAGTAGCTGCTTATTATGGCAATTGAAAATCTCTTTGGACTTGTCATTCTGAATACTGTTAAAAGTTGTTCTTTGTTATCAGGTTATTGATAATATTATCTATCTAATATCAACAAAATTAACAAATGAGTGTATTGTTATGGTTTCTCCCAAATTGATTTTGCTATTAAATTAAAAATTTTAGAACATTATTCATTTACAAAATATTACCCCTTTATGTTTATGTATTTCACAAAAATTGCAGTATGACTGTTACAACATTGCATTATCTAAACAGAATTCTTTAACTAACTCATGTGAAACATTCACAAAGCACACGAGCAATCAGTCACTGTATCCTCTGGAATATACATTCATCTGTCAATCTTAGTTGTGATCAGGGTCTGTCAGGCCATACTTCCAACCCCCTAAAGCGCACTCTGTGGTGTGGATTATCTCCCCTTCTGACATTGACACCGTCACACTGCAGGCTACATCTGGCACAGGGAACACGTGTTTAGCTTACTGAAGTTGATGGTAAGTACATAGTATTATACACAGTTATACAAACAGCCTGGGTCATACGGGTGTGCTGCGACCCGATTCGCTAGTATTCCCTGAAAGTAGAAAAGAGGCGAGGTGAGAAGCACAAACATCTTTTATTTTAAAGGTATACAATATTTTAAAAAATGTATATTGGGGTTTAGAGCCACTTTAAAGATTATTTCAATTATATCATGGCTTGTCAGTTTAGGGCAGGAGGAAACCTGCAACATCCATAGTTCTGAATGTTGCAGTAAACCTGCGAGCACCGGCTGGTACTGACATACCAAGGATAACTGCATTGCCACGCTAGTCAACATATCCTATCAATATTGCATCAGAAAAGTAACTTCCACGAACATTGATGCTGGGTGGGATTTCAACCTTTGGCTCCAAAGTCCAATATTCTACCATTGCGATACCACCTGCCCCCAATCAGTTTTTTGACAATCAGTTTGTTGACATATTTCATGGTCAAACATTATACCTGAAAGTATGTACATCTGATTTGTCTACACAAGTATATTGGGAAACAAAGTACATTTTCCACATGTCCCACATGTCCCACTGGCTTTCAACATTTTAATATTCTTTATATTTTCGTACGTTTTATTATGAGAAAAATAAAATAAAATATAATATTGAAAACCAGTTGGACATGCGGAAAATGCACCATGTTGCCCAATATACTTTTGAATGTACATACTTTCAGGTAAATACGTTTGATCATGAAAAATGTCAATTAACCCAAAGGATTTTATTTTTAAAATTTAATTTAATTGATTGAATTCGTACTTTATGTCGCAGCAGGTATATTAAATTTAAATATCCCTGGCTGGATTAAAATTGAAAAACATTACAGAAGAATTAACAGATGAAGGACATGACAAAGAATTCCAGTCAGAATTCCAGTCAGTACTTACCATTGATTTCGCCTATCCTAATTCTATCGAGGGGTCCCCATATTCGGACGGTTCCGTCGTCAGAAGCGCTGGCCAGCATTCCAGGTACCTGTGGGTTCCAGTGGACGCAGTTGACCGTCCGGGCGTGACCGTCCAGAATGGCGATGGGAGACTCACGACGCACATGCCACACGTATACCTTGTGATCTGGGAGCGAGAAACACGAATATACTGGATGTATTCCTCCGAGACCACATACTAACAAGTCACCGATTCTCTTAGATAATATGAATGCTGATAACTGACAGTGGGCGGCCAACAGCAGCTAAAATGAATTTTTTTGAGTAATCTTTGGATGATAGTAAATAGAAAACTAAAGAACTAAATTAGTTTTCAGATTTCAAGCATTGGGGATAATGGCTCATTATTGACGATTGACAAAAATCAATTCTATTTTATTAAATAATTTTAAAACATCCAATTTTGTCACTGCTGAGCCTACCTTCACTTCCACTGGCCACGAAATCCTGATTGAGGCCGCCAAAACATGAAAATATCGTATAGAAGCCCTGGCTGATGCCTTGAAACTTGCGCAGTAAGATTTTGTCTTTTAAGTCCCATAAATGGACCCCCTGAAAATAACAACCAAAGTCGTGACAAATTTCAATATAATACAACACACAGTATCAAGAAAGAATTACTAATAATGATAGCAAAATTGGATATGGTTATAGCTTTTAACTTACATGCATGAGTTTTACAGCACAGGGGGAATCTTTCATTCATACACATTAATAACCCATAAACTTAATCATTTGATGTTCATATACTTTTTTTTTTGATTGGGGTTTTAAGTCGCTTTCAAGATTCACTTATATCACGACTTGTCAGTTTAGGGCAGGAGGAAACCCGCAACATCCGTAGCGCTGAATGTTGCAGTAAA
>JAUTBT010034555.1:0-18275 GCA_032361225.1 Lepetodrilus schrolli | reverse complement strand
AGCGCTACGGATGTTGCGGGTTTTCCTCCTGCCCTAAACTGACAAGTCGTGATATAAGTGAAAGAATCTTGAAAGCGTCTTAAAACCCCAAACAAAACACACACAAAAAAACAAAACAAAAAAAACAACCTATAATTTCCAAATGTCCATAACTCCGTGGTGTTTCGTACTGATAGCGTCATCTATTTAACTTGTCACATAGACACGCATTGACTTGTTTGGAATTGTTTTCGTCCTTGTTGAGTTTGTATGTGTTTTGTGACGTTATTGTGATCACTGACCGTGACTCTACGTCAGTGTTGACATTATCACAGTGTTTCGTACTGTTATCGTCTCTATTAACTCACTCGGACCGTTTCGCACGGATGACGCTGTTACTATCACCACCCCGGCCACAACCACAACCAATGCACAATATTGTGTTGTTGACACAGTTTTGTTTTATCGCTGTCATCTGAACATTAATATACCTACACAGACATGGCGTATGCACCGTATAGACGATAGCACTGATGTCTGAATAATACAACCATTGTATTCGCACATGCAATTGCAATAAGTACGATATTCATCTGTAAAATCGTAGGACATGTAGATCTAGATTCTTAAATTGTTATAACGAAAAGATAAATTACCAAGATTGTTGAATATTTAGAAAATGAACACTTATTTAACATTAATCTTGGGCTTTGCATCTTCATTGGAACGAATCTATTGAAATTTATAAATATAATCATCCATTATTTAAAGTAGCAAGATAATCTTTGCATAGGTAAAAGGTCACTAACCGACTTATTGCATATGATACAACTATATTTCAGCGACAAGTATATTAAAAAACAACAACATTTTTTACTAATTTAGAAATCCATATATATTTGTTTACTTAACTACATCTAACCTGTTACAACGGTAATGACTATGCTGACAATTATGTCAGATTCAGGTACGAATTCAACATCCTTTGTTTTACAACAAAATGGTGGTCCGCGGGGGGAAAAAGCGGGTTAGTCCATGTTTAGAAATAACTGTTGTTATATTTAGAACAGAGCATTGTTGTCACGGGCGATACAGGGCCATATTATTATGATATTAATTTTCCTTTTTTTCACATTTTTACCTAGTTAATAATAGGCCTACAATGCAGATTTTTCAAATTGCATGCAAAAATTATCTTGCCACTTGACGCATAACAGCGAACAATAATGTATAGTGTATATAGTGGACATTGTAGTTTACAGATGCGTGTAACACAATTATTATTAGTAGTATTATGTGTTTTTTTTACAATTTGGCAACAAGTATATAATTTTCATTATCTTCAATAAACACAGACAGGGCATGTTCCAATCTTGGCTGAGCATGCTTATTATTACCATAATAATAGTTTTATTATGTTGTTAGCGAGATATTGTAAACCAATATAAATGTCTCATATATATTGTATTGTGTAATCTATCCGTGGATATCGAGGTTGGTATGATTCGCATTAGCCACTGTCGGCATTTTGTATTTAGGCTACTAGTACTTGTTCGAAAGTTAATCTATTCGAAATCAAAGTAGAAATTCAAATTAAAAGACATCTGGATAGGTATTTGTTTAAACATATTTTATTCAAGATGAATGGGATTGTTTACAAGTTTTTGAAACCTAAATAACAACCACTCCAAGAGGATGAAATTGTGGGTGTCTCCGTAGACATATACATTTAACTCTGTTATGTCAACAACGAAGAATTTCCCAGCGTCTAAAGAATCAGGGTACTTTTCAAAAACTCAAGAAAAAAACAAGAAGAAAAAACAACGGTATCACCTTTCAACATACACATAAAGACGTAACGATGAAACGGGTATTTTATGCTTGATTTGAGTAACATAGTTTATAGTCTAAGAGATAATATGAACCCAGAATACATTGCCATGGTCCACGGTATGACCAACAATGGACTTGGCAAGGTTCTACCCCATGGAGACTTTGATCTCTGACTATTCAGCCAGTGTCACATTTGTAAATTACAGCGTTGTTAGTACCGAGTCTATAGCCGCTACCGGAGCCAATTGATTAAAATCGCGAAATCTTAAACGAATAAGGAATCGGGTATTTAGTGGTGTCTATAATTAATAACACTCAGGCAGATAAAAAGAGCATAGAAAATTATCATCAGAAACGAATCAATCATTGAGCTATCGAAGCGGTCCATATAATTATGTTGAATAATAGTTTATGATGCTTTTAATTATGTTGAATAATAACTTATCAGATACACAATACTTTAAACACCATATACAATCTGTAAAGTAAAGGGATTGAAATCTGAAACAGTGCTGTGAGGCATTACACTATAATATGAACCTATTTAAAATATAATTAAATTATCGACGTGTATATGCAGAATAAGCAATGCAATTTTAGCTATTCTTCTTTTTTTTTTTCTTTAAAAAAAATAAAAATCTACGCGAAACCAATATACAATGTACAGAACGTACACTGGATACAATATTCATTTGTTAAATTACGAAGTCTTTTTGTTATATGCATAGATACGTTACAGCTCTTGTAAAATCATGACCAAGAGAAAATTACTCAACTACCATGAGTACACTACTGGGAATAGTTTCACGAAGCTCTCTTATCTACTACGAGAATAGCGCTTTCGTAGCCATTTCTTATACATGGCGATCGGGAACCTACGAGAGCGATACGTGGTTTCATACTGGACAGATAACTGGTATACAATAAAATAAATCTATTTTTTTGCATATTACCAGATAGCATTTAACATTCATTTGGATTCAAAACAAATAGGAAAGCTCAGTGGTATCCAACTCTACACAATGTAATAATAATAATGTGAACATTTATATTGCGCCAAATCCCCGCTCGAAAGCAAGCTCATAGCGCTACATTGTTACCCCGGTCAATGGATCTGTGTACACTTAATTTCCTTCTCAACTCCATCCACCCCCACCCCCCCCCCCCACACACACACACACACACACACACACACACACACACACACACACACACACACACACACACACAATATGTTAGTATCTCATACGATACACGTGTGGCACTAAAATGATGTCACAATCTCACAGTACGGGTGTACTTGAGTAATTCTGATACCCTTAACGTCCTGTGTACATAGTCATATATTGTCAATGTACAATATATGAACATAAATTGTAGACCCAAATTTTACAATGATTTTCATGTCCATTTTATGGAGCGCAGTGGTCTAGATGATAGCGAGGCTGCCTCGTACCCCAATCTCATGCAATCGCGTATCACTCTCGAGCAGTGCTTATAACCACGGCTCAAGCACATCCAGCTGTGAATGGGTACCCATTAGGATGAGATGGAATATCAGTAAAGGCGTTAAACGGAAGGTGTTAAAGGTAAGTCGTTAAAGGGAAGGTGTTAAAGGGAAGATGTTAAAATGAAGATGTAAAAGGTAAGGTTGTAAAAGTGAAGGTATTAAAGGGAATGTGTTAAAATGAAGGAGTTAAAACTTTATTGAAGTACATAACATTCATCAACAGCTATATAACAACTTACAAAATCAAACAAAATGAAAAACAATCATGTTACAAAACCAATGTACGTTATTGTTGTCCGCCCGTGATCTCGAGTCTCTATATGTAAACACAATGCATTGATCTCCGAGTTAACTGCTGGACTATACGCGTCATGGTACTTAATCTTCCTGTACTATTACATACCTGCAATGTTGGAATTAGATACCATAGGGCACAAAAGATAAGTGTCACCTAACAGTCAATAACCCCTTACGGCCATAGGTACTGCGAAACATGATGCATAGAAAACGTACCGACAAATCGGACAACGTAAACCTTGGCAGCCTTCGCGAAGGTTGCGTAGACAATGAGAGACCATGTAACGAATAGATACTATTATACAATATGTATCATCTTTGTGAATACGAAAGCTTCATGAAAAGATGTCTGTCGTGATGATTAGAATATATTAAGACACAAAACTGGAGATGTGACCTTCCTGCGATAACGAAGCTTACTTTTATTCTTTTATTCACAATAACGACAATATCGCTAGCCGTTTTATTGATTTGCGAACAAATAATTCTCAAACTGTTAATTCACGTATGGACGTATTTGCTTGAGGAGGCAGTAGATATAAAACCATTCACCGTGCAAAATTTCTTAATTGGTTTCGCTGTTGGCGGTATCAATTATGCGTGTACGTGCATCATATACATTCCACACAGAAGGTCAACAGTCTATACTAATAAAGAGATTTGTTGTTCACCCAGATCCACCAAATATGTGTGGATAACTATCCAACCAAATCTCAACGTCCATTGTCTTCTCAAACTATCTCGTTGTTGTTATGTTATCTATGTAAACAAGGACTAGACTATGTAGGCATGGTAGTTTCTTATTACGAATAGGTCACTGGATTCCTCTGGAAAGCATGCATGGTTTAACAATCCTCATATCTATATATTTCGTGTCAGTTAGCATCAGCCTTGGATATTAATGATATCATTATTGTGCGTGATGTTACGTGTTCTTGAAGTCGCCAATCAATCTTTACCATTTTCCACAAATTATTGCCAATGATGTTCTATAAAAACACTATTATTAATATTATTATTACTATTATTATTATTATTATTATTATCATTATTATTATTATTATTATTATTATTAGTAGTAGTAGTAGTAGTAATAGTTGTAGTAGTAGTAGTAGTATTAGTAGTAGTCGTACACTAATAAAATATTATTATCAGTATCATTTTTATTATTATTATTTATTATTACTATTAATAATAATATTATTATAATAATAATTATTATTATTATAAAATAAACACTTTTAGACCATAGTGTCACTTTGATTAAGTAAAGTTCAATTTAACCAAATGCAGTGGCAAAATAGATTACTACAGTTGAGCTCGTCAAAATGGATGTTATATTATTAAACACATTGGTCATCCTTCACCGAGTGAGATTCTTTGAATTTACGTCGAAATCATACTCCGCTGTAAATTTCTTAGCATTTCGACGCAAACTGGACAGGTGGTATGCATAAGAAATACAGTATCGCCTACCCCTACATGAAATCTGCTCAGGTGAATCCACTTGCCTTCATCAGGCCATAAAGCAAGTCGATACTGACGGCATCATTCCTTATATGTATTAAAGTAAAGTTTTGCCCTGGACTATTACAGTTACAGTACGAGGTAATCATTGCAACTAAATTACGTCGAAAATACTTTTACGTCAATTCTACGAACATTCGATTGGAGTTTGTGTGTGTTTGTGTGTGTGTGTGTGTGTGTGTGTAAGAGAGAGAGAGAGAGAGAGATAGAGAGAGAGAGAGGGAGAGAGATAGAGAGAGAGATGGAGAGAGAGGGAGAAAGAGAGGGAGAGAGAGAAAACAAATGAAGAGTTGGGTGTGTATATGTGTGGTAAATTCCATTGTCGTATCTGTTGCATCTACCCTGATCGAAATCTGACAGACACACCCGTAACTTTTTACCCGTTGGTTGTTTTCACCAGTTGACGACACCGCTGTGAAACCCTATGCCATAAACAACCAAACATGTCATAGTACTCTTAATGGATACACCTGCCTCTTAATGGATACACCTGCACACATAGTATCACGAAACTCCCGTATCTATAAACGGTATATCAGCACTCTGGTATTCGTATTTATCCTGCCGATATTTACGAGAGGACTATGATTTGTTAGTGTCTTTATGTCGCCAAGCGTCCAATGCTATAATGGATATACAAGACCTTCATGAAAATGGTGCCTGAAGGCCATTATATAAACTAGGCGATTTTTATCGCCGCAACAATGTATCCTTACGTGAGGCAACATTTGTCTACGCAACACTTTCAATGATTTTGCTATACATTATTAGACCGTATACGGAAAAGAACATGTTCCTATTCAAGGCGATCTTAATTTCTTCGTCACAACACATGGGAACACACGATTGTTCACTATAAACTAGGCAACAAATATCGCAGCCACACTGCTGTTGCGGCGATAAAAATCGCCTAGTCTATAATGGCCTTATAATTAACACATTATGTCAGTGGAGATCAAATTAAAAACATATTTATTTTAAATATCGAAATATTGAAAAGCAGTAGGACGTGCGGAATATGTAACTTATTGCTTGTGTAGAATTATTTTTACTTACTTTATGTTAAATACGCTTGACCATGAAATATGTCAACAAACCGTGAGCGTATGCTTTTAATGACAGGGAGCTGAGCTCACATAAGGTAAATGGTGTACGAGTGCTTCACGAATTCCAGAAGCCATACGTTGCGAATCCATGGGACTTAATGTTCATTGGCTCGTCACATGGGTCCAATGGGACGGATGACTCTCCGCCTTTGGCCGGGTGTATATAAGACCCGGAACGTTCTGCAATAATTAGATGGTCGTGCTTTGCTACCATGTTAAAGCCACGCATATGGATCGTGTGTTCAGCGTTCCTGGTGATTTCGTTGATTAGGAACAGTCTTGCAGCTGGTAATTATGACTAATTCTTTAATTGCATACTTTTAGAAACAAGATTTTCATTGTGAAATGTAATTTTCTTTAACGTTTTTGTTTTAGGAAATATTTGTAGGCATATTAGTACGAATCTATAAGTTGTTAAAAGTTAGTATGTATACGGAGATATAAAGAAAAAAATAGTATTTTTACTAATAATGCAGAAAGGTACACACGATACTTTGAGTCAATTACAATAACTCCTACAAATTCTATTGTACATGTTTTGCACATTTTCCCAACTGAATCACGATACGGTAGAACTATTAGCTTTGAATTGCACTAATGAAATACATTGTAATAATTACTGAGTATTAAAGAAATAAACAGATGGATCGAACATGATTATAGATTAGTTGGTCCAAATTTACAAATGATTATAGATTAGTCGGCCCAAATTTACAAAAGATTACAGATTTGTGGACTCAAATTTAAAAAGAAAGCTAATTATTGCATGTTGGCTAAAGGTCACATTCTTAGCTTGTCCAAAGCGTGAGGCATCTGACGTCATGATGGATAATGCGTTTTCAGCATAGATTAGCTATTGACTGACATAATCTATGAATCGTGAGCTTAACTGTTAGTTTGTACCTTAAATATATATATTTTTGGATTTCTTCAAGAAAATCAGTCAACGTTAAAACATCCGTCATATTTTCCAGATGGGTTTTATTGAATGATTTCAAAATGTTCAAATATCGGATGCCAGGATGTAGAACCGTGTTTAGGAATCCGTTGCCTAAATAAAGTACAACAAGGTACAAATCGCGTACACACTTACATTTATTTATAATAATAGTAGTAGTAGTAGTAGTATAAGTAGTGGTAGTATAAGTAGTATAAGTAGTAGTAGTATAAGTAGTATAAGTAGTAGTAGTAGTAGTAGTATAAGTAGTATAAGTAGTAGTAGTAGTAGTAGTATAAGTAGTATAAGTAGTTTAAGTAGTAGTAGTAGTAGTAGTAAATAATAATAATAATAATAATAATAATAACAATAATAATAAAATTATATATACTAATTAAAAAAAAAAAAAAGTTTTATAGTAAAAAATAAAAGGGTGAAATGAGAGTTACAGTTTTCGGAAATGTCTTGCTTAAGAATAGAGCAGTTACGATTCACCGCATTATCGTTGTTCCTTAACAAAATCTGGTTCGTGGATGTGTGACCGAGAACCTTGTCGTATCTAGGATTCATTCCTGCCCCACATTGAACTATTTGTAGTGTCACCATAGTCAAGTGGCTTAGTTTGAAAATACCTATCTTATCCCAGCAGAGATTTGGTACCCGGCAGGATTATATGGGCATGCGAATGATAAACCTTCTAGCGCTTTGAGAGGCAGCTTGGGTTGTATACACCCCAGGGAGTTAAGAAGGAAAATGAGAGCACACAGATCCATTGCCAGGGGTAAAAATGTAGCACTATGAGCACGTTTTCTAGCATGGATTTGGCGCAATATAAATGTTCATATTATTATTTCTATTATTGTTGTTGTTATTCATATTTTTATTATTATTTTTAATGGCGCGACTTTTATCTGGCCAATTCTCTATTCAATACACCTCAAATTAAAATGGTCGATCATGACCATTTGCTGCGAGGACGTCAACGATACCAAATGCGTCACCTTTACAATAATATATAGCAATGGTGTCACGTTTTCATGGCATTACGTACAATTCGCGTCGTAGACATGACTACAATTCGGTTCCGTTTGAATCATTACAATTTAGGACATTTGTTTTTGTTGCCGAGGCAATCTGCGCGTAACGGCGTAATTCGAAGGAAACCTCAACTATGACCTTATATGTTAGCATTGGTGAAGAACCGTTTTCAATTGGGTCATGAAAGTGGATAATTTGGAGATGTTCCGATTGTTTTTGGGAAGTGCTTTCCGCAGCGCAGGGCCAATCTTCATGAAGACTCTGTCTCCATATGTTGCCGTACGCGTATCCGCAACACTATAGTATAGCCAGAACCAAAGACTGATATAAAGGTCCGTGCAGGCTTGTGGATAGTCATGAAGATATATCCATATAGACCTTGATTGTCGAGTGCCTTATAAAAGAAGACTAGAATTTTATATATCTGCAAAAATTGTGTTCTCCATTAAACCAAGTCTATGACTATACGGCTGGAGTTAGGGTTACATTATAGTTAATTCTGTTTCGCACAGAATATCCGTGGCCTGTGATGTAATATCAGACACGGTGCAAGGCCAAGGACGCCAGTCGGGAGAGTTTATTGCAACTCATCGAAAAAGAACGCAACAAATACTGTATGTCACTGTGTAATATATATCTATACGAGGCAGAAGATAACACGTTATCTGAAACAATATCTTTGACTGCCAACACAAGGGTTCGTCATATTCGTGTACGTCATGACCGCTTTCCGTGGCTATTGAAGTGACAACTGAACATACACCGCATGGCCGGTTATCGTCAAATTTAGTAAACAATTATCCACCAGAGAGTTAATTGACGTTACATTAGTGATGGTGGTCTCATACGGTCCTTTGAGAACTACTGTCTGGTATCGATCGGGTGACGTCTGACTGGTCGGTGATCAGATCACCCGATAACGGTTCCTACTAGGATCCTTTAGGGCTCTGTAAAAGTATCTTCGACAGCCTTTTTTTTTGCTGTGTATTCGGGCATCTATCGGGCTCTCTTAAAACATATTGTTTTATAAATTTAGTGGTATTAATGCTTTTGAAAACCATGTACTCCACACGGTATTTACCGATCCGCCTTCCCGGTTTTTTTCCAGTTTGGAAAATACAAATTAATTATTTTGAATTATATTTTATTATTATATTTTAATATTTAAAAAAATATATATTCCGCCGACAGTGTACAGGATTTTAGAAAATTATACATATAATAATAAATAGTGAAGGAACAAGTTGTATAAACTATCAGTGGACATGAACAAAGACTGGCAGGCAATGGATTTGAAGTCAATTTGATTGCTTACTGGTAAACACGTAGAACACAAGTATAATTTATTAACAAGCAGTACTTGAAAATAAGTGTGCAATCAAATCTGAACAATATATATGCCTTGGTGTTTATAATTGTTGACAATTATATTTATTTTCTGTCAACCGACCATTCATAATCTCCAATTATTATTATGTTTATATTGCACCCGACCGACTGGCCAGCATATCAAATTATAAATATATGTTTTCGACCGCCTGAGCCAAAAATCCGTAAACCAGGGAATCAAATAACTATGGCCTAAGGGCAATATATACATGTAATGTATATGATTTTAATAAAAACGTAGGGTTGGCATTTAACAGAGCATAGATCGGGATAGTATTAAACGATTAAATCATGGAGCACACAACGAAGAAAAAAGTACGTTTACATACCAATATGCAAATAAACATTATTCTAATCTAGACATACTGGTGTTACTTGATAACATTACACACTGTACACGTGACACAGTACCATACACAGTCACATGTGAAGGACTAATGAAACACAATTAACACACATAATATTTACAATGTTTCCATCGACATTGACCTCATAATCACTCGCGATACCAACTCCAATCTATATAGACAAGACAATACAAGACAAGATTTATTTCAGAATTGCAGGCCTCGTGACCCAGAGTACATATATAATTTAACAAATTTGTTTCACATTTTTTTTTTACATTGGCAAATTTCTTTTAAGGAAGATTGACAGAGAGTTTAGTACAAGAAGAGTTTCATTTGTTAATTTCGAGGGGAAATGATAATAATACTGTGGAATATGCTTCCCTAATGATTTCATAAAACGGACATACTAAAAGAAAATGATATTCGTTTTCAACTTGATTAAGATTACATTTAGTACACAGAATATGATTCATGTTAACGTGTTCATTATAGCGCAATTGCTGAATGTTCAACTTGTGTGACAAGCATCTGAATTTACACAAGGCATAACGTAAATCTTGATAACATTGTAATTCACAGATATATGCTTCTGTTGTTAATGTCGATTTATATGAAGAATACAACTCTAAGAAGTGTGAACTTGATATTTTGTCATGCCAATTCTGCGACTGAATATCTCTACAACTTTGCTTTAAAATGGACATAAATATAGAAAAATATGCGCAACCTTGACTTATCCATACATGAGAACAACCAGTTTCATATAAAGGTAAACGAATTTATGTTTCCCAGTTAACGAAACCGGATACGCTTGGTGTGTGTTCCGTTACGCGATGTCCGTGTATCGTATATGTGGTATACAGTCTGAACACGGTACGCAGTGATCCAAGTATACAATATAATATACAATGTCATATGCCGTGTGCAGCCGTATTGTGTCTGAGGAACTACAGTATATAATAGACTATCGCACTTCCGAATTTAAGTACTGGAAGTTAATAAGGCGTGGGGTGCTTTAAAAATGTTCTGGAATCTTGTGGATCTCGTGGAACGTCGATCGTGCTGTCTTCGTTACGGGGTGGCGGTTACGTTGTTGAGGAGAGTATCGGCTTTTAGCACGCCGGGCGATATGGGCTAATATTATACATAAATGACAGTTAAAGATATAATGGAAAAGTTAAAGGTGCACCTACTATCTTTATTGATTACATTTGCTATAGACCCACCTAACACGCTGTACTTTAAAAGTAGCTTAGGTGCCACATAGCTAAATGTGAATTACCGTATGTGTCACATAGCTAATAGAATTCAATTAGTTGTCGCGTAGCTACAGGTAAATTAGGTGTCACATAGCTAAACGTTAACTAGGTTTCACATATAATCAAAGGTATTACATGTATAGATAAAAAGGCAACTAGGTTTCCTTTACGTAAACGTTATCTAGGCGTCGTTTTTTTAAAGGGTAAAACAGGTACATGTTAATCTTGGTGTCGCCTACTCAAACGTTATCTAGTCACACACATGAAAACTACATTGACGCTTTAAAATGATGTTTTTAATCCCACATATCTATAGATGATCATTTTGATGCATTTTCTATGGCGTGACACCCGCAATATATTTGAACGTATGTTTTTCTCACAACTCTTTATGATAAGATCTGCTGTTAACACTGTCTTCTTGTTTGGCTGAAACGATTTCGTGTATGTCTTATAACCATTCATGTGAAAACTGCAACCTACGATCGATATACTTCCAGATCGTATATTACCTGGACATTTTTTTAATTACCTGGAACTTTGTTTATTACTATAAAAAGAACACCTGTAATTTCAAAATCAGATTACTTGGAAATGAATACTTGTACACTGTGTAACTACTTGTACACTGTGTAACTACGTGTACATTGTGTAACTACTTGTACACTGTGTAACTACTTGTACATTGTGTAACTACTTGTACATTGTGTAACTACTTGTACACTGTGTAACTACTTGTACACTGTGTAACTACTTGTACACTGTGTAACTACTTGTACATTGTGTAACTACTTGTACACTGTGTAACTACTTGTACACTGTGTAACGGGATGGATTAGTGTACCGCTATGCAGGGCTCAATTTAGCGACTAATTTGCGACCTAATATTGCATTTGGCGACCAGTATTTCACTTATTTTATGTGTTTCTGGTTCTTCAGGAGCCAAATGGCTTCTTGGAAAATGTTCTAACTTTGAGGCCTACTATGTGTACACACTAGTGAACCCCTATGTGTACACACGTACGATGATCATAGCAGAGATGCCGTCCCCATTTGATTGGGATATCCCTTCATGTGTAAAATAGACAATTAAAGTAGCAAGGTAATTTTTTTGGGTGCATAGATCAAACGTCACACACTGGGTTATTATATATTCTGATACAACTAATTTCTCCCGACAAATGTGGTTTTGTTTGCAGATTTTTTCCTATCTCTAGAAACAAATAATTCATATAAATGAATTACACCCCACTCTCTGACATTGGTGAAAACTATTCTGAAACGTACGGTATATTTACGCGCGAATTCCCTCCCATTGTCCCATAGTCCTTTGTCTTAACGAAAAGAAAAACTGTCCGCATGCGAAAATAAACGGACGAGTGTACATCTAAAACAAAATGCTTTTGGTTTATTTTGTTCTTTCACTTCTATCACGGCTTGTCAGTTTAGGACAAGATAAAACCCGCAACATCCATAGCAATAAATGTTACAGTACTGATGATAACTGCCACTCTACAGACATCGCATCCTATCAATATTGCGTCAGAAAGGTAACTTTCGCGAACATTGTCATTGATGCCGGGCCGCCGGGGCGGGATTTGAACCTGGATCCATTGTCTCCGAATTCCAACGTTCTACCACTGCGCTACCACCTGCCCACTGTCGTCATTGGCCATACTACATCATTATTAGGGTAGATTTTGTCCTAAGTATCTAATAGTAAAGATTATATTGCCACTTATGATTTCGTCCTCATAATTATGTATACATAGTTACTTATACTATGCAGATTTTTAAAAGAAACAAGTCTCTAATAGTAAAGATGATATTACCACTTTAAATGATTTAATTAATACATGAAAAGTACTGGAATTAGATCTTGACGAATTCCCGTTTTGCTTAAATGAATGCTGCTTACTAATTCTTTGGTGGTAGCTTTGCATGCAATGTTTCTTGTGACCTACTGTGACGCTATAATTACATGAAAATAGCCAGTTCTTTATTGATTGGTCCGTCGAGCGGAACTCTCGTCCCGTCATGCGATAATTCAGTACGTATAAGTGCACTTGATTGGCCAGTAACTTGTTTTCTAACAATCGTACTATTTCACTATGCCAGAGGTAATGCGGGTAGTGTTATTTTAATGTATTTATCGTACGATTTGTAAATTACTATGACGGGTAATAATGTAAAACGGATATACAGGTATTTTTTAAATGTGGCGTTTTAAGCGTTCCTATCGTAAATTGAGATTGTGATTGTAGTCATATAATAATATTATGATATTAGTGGTGACCAATTGTTAATTATTATTTGTGGTTGCATCATGAATAATGTCCAGAAGCATTCCAATAAATATTTTTGAAAATGGTGACATACACACACACACACACGCACACACACACACACGCACATACACACACACGCATACACACGCACATACACACACATGCACACACACGCACATACACACACACACATACACACATGCACACACACGCACACACACACGCACACACACGCACATACACACACGCACACACACGCACATACACACACACGCACACACACACACTCCAGTCCGCGTGCACTCTAGCAATGCTGGACCAAAGAGTCCCCTGAGATGTACGCATGTACGTAAACACACGGACATCAATATTTTAATATTTTATCAAGTAAATGGTCCAATTGAGAAGAAGCAAAAGCATGTAGTTACAGATGACACATCCATATTCAGGGCTTATAATGAATGTTGATTCCCCGGACATCTGTATTCGTGTAAATGGTGACCATCTAGAAAGCAAATAGTAAAATCAGGACCCTGTTGTTCAGAGATTAATTAACGGGTAAAAAAAACAACTGTTGAAAGACAAATGTATTTATTCAAACCACCCACGGTGATACAAGAGCATGTTACACATCAAACTATAAATACAAACAGGGTTGTTCAATACACTCTCTCAAGATAAACCTGCTAGCAAATGTTATGCCATTTTGGTTTACTTGTTGTTAACTTTTAATTGTTTACAAATTAAGAACGGGGAACAATATAATTGCTAAACTATGTGCTACTAAATATTGCATTTGCAACGACAAAATTCACCATTTTCAGTTAATCCCCTTCGAATTATGAACGCCTTGGTACATGTAACTGAAAATGGTATTTTGTTGTTGTTGAAAATGAAGTCTATACAGGCACATGGCTTAGCATTGACAACCAACCCGAAACGATCATAGAATATATATTTTACCGAAATATCATGTTATAGGAATCAGAAACGAAGTATCGTAGTATAGAACAGAGGACTACCCACAAAACAGCATTGAACTGAATGTGTTCGGGATAGAACAGATAGTCGACGAAGAAGTATAGTTATTGGAATATCTCACGCAATAGCGTCTCAGAGGCTGTAAATAAACTGTAACGAAACTGGACAGCGAAGTGATATGTTTGCTCTTGTACAACACCGTACGTCAATAAACTCCCGACCCCGGTAGTCTCCCGTTAATAAAGCGATCGTAAAGCAGGACTAGTAGGTCATCTTTACTTGGGGGGGGGGGGTATTTTACGCTTTACTGTTTTGTAGAGACTGAATATGAACATTGCTAGTCCCCACAAATTGTATTGGAAATCATTGCTAGGAAGAAGATAGGAATTTTACGAATAAGTAATGTGCATTAGAACCATAGAAACAGAAACCAGCTCGTGAATCATGCAACCAGTGCTGATTCAGGGTGCAATAATCTTAAACGTTAGTAACGGTTTGATGTACATTTCAAGACAGTATGACTTTACGATATTAAAAAATATATTTTATTTAATATATAATAATAATTTCCATTTAAAATGTCATATATAAAGCGCTACATTTATAACTACCCCGGTCAATGCATCAGTGCACTCATTTCACCCATTGAACTCCCTGGGGAGTATACAACCCAAGCTGCCATTTCAGTCGCTAGAAGGTTACCATTCATAATTCTATCTTATCCTACCGGGTACTCATTCACAGCTTGGTGGACTAGAGCAATGTGGATCTAAGCAATTTGGTCAATTCTGTAGACCCTAAAGCTGGAAAAGTGACCATATCTGAATCTCGAATCGCGGATCTGGTGCTAACTTCCACGACCCGATCGATAAATAATACTATTGAAGTATAATTATTTAATTTTGTTAGGCGTGCACGACCACGTTCGCGATCGGTTTCACAGCACGTGCACGTTCTTTTCCGATGACGAATTCCAGATTTCTATACAAAAGACAACAACGTAACACAACCCTTCGATAATAGACCTACATTGAATTTAGCACCGTGTTTATTCCTTACGTATATCACTCTGAGATATAGATATCCCATATATGTCCGTGTGCTATACGTATTAGTGGAAGGAACGTAGCTTAGCATCATTGACTTTAGCCTACTACTCGACAGTTCCCGTGTCCGTAGGCCTACGTTCTACGTTGAACGTAATGATGGAACATCACCTGTTGCTTTAAGCCCCACCCGAAGAGTTTAGAACTTTATCGTATATCGCTTTCACGCAATTGAATTTTATTATTACTTGGATAGTTTCAAATTGTTTGTGTACACGTATACGAAGACAGCGAAGATTAATTACATGGAACATAATGAAGGGATCGGACGTGTTGCTTAACCCCCAACCGAAGAGTTCATAACTATCATATATCACGTTGACGCAATTAAACGGACCATGAAGAGATATAATACTGTATCTTTCTCTGCTATCACGCAACTAAGTGACACCTGGTCAATATAATTACATAGTAAGACCACTTGTGTTTATTTGATAAAACACACCTTTTGTTCGCGATTGTATAAACGGGTTGTTGACACTGATCTAAGATCGATAACTCTGTACTAATTTGTCAATATTAAATTACAGGGATCTTTACCGCTTTAACAACTTTATGTCAATAGTGAAATAAAATACATGTACGTAATCAAATTGTTAGTTGCTTTAAAGTATTTGAACAACGAAGCATTTTTTAAGGTCTACAAGCTCCAGGTACCCTTCAAGAACTTACAGACAGACTTAAGGAATCATGGCACTAGATTCCTCAAGCCAAGTTCCAAAATATGATAGAAAGCCTCCCCACAAAATATCTATTGGCCCTTAATTTATTTTGTTGAGTATATATTCATTGACATATACTAGTATTACTTTATTTTACTTGTTGCAAGGGTTCTAAATATGCGCTCTCTTCTGTGGATTAATGAGCTGATTGCTCTATTGTGCAATTGCAGTTGCCTATAGAATTCAGAAGGTTTACTAGTTGTGGTGGAAATCTCAACTATTTTCTGTCCATTTCAGAAACAGTCGTCTACAGCATAACCCCGACCAAAGGCAGTTTGAATGGCGAAACAAGGATCACTATTAGTGGCAAAAGTGAGTATACTCCCCATGCAGTTGAGAATGCTATCAAAGAAATTGCACATTATCCATATATAGATAACCGACTTATTTTATATGCGGGACAATGATAGAGTGTGTGTGTGTGTGTGTGTGTGTGTGTGTGTGTGTGTGTGTGTGTATGTGTGTGTGTGCGTGTGTATGTGTACATTATACATTATCCATATAAAGAAAACCGACTTATTTTAAATACCGGACAATGATAGAGTTGTATGTGTGTGTGTGTGTATGTATGTGTGTATGTATGTGTGTGCGTGTATGTGTATGTGTATGTGTGTGTGCGTGTGTGTGTACATTATACATTATCCATATAAAGATAACCGACTTATTTTAAATACCGGACAATGATAGAGTTGTGTGTGTGTGTATGTATGTATGTGTGCGTATGTATGTGTGTGTGTGCGTGTGTGTATGTGTATATGTGTGTATGTATGTATGTGTGTATGTATGTGTGTATGTATGTATGTGTATGTATGTGTGTGTGTATGTATGTGTGTATGTATGTGTGTGTGCGTGTGTGTGTGCGTGTGTGTATGTATGTATGTATGTATGTGTGTGTGCGTGTGTGTATGTTTGTATGTGTGTATGTGTGTGCGTGCGTGTGTGTGTGCGTGTGTGTGTATGTATGTATGTGTTTGTACGTATGTGTGTGTGTGTGCGCGCGTGTATGTGTGTATATATACTGTTCTTTACACTATTAACGTGAACGAATAAAGAAACCAAAACAGTACAATACATCATCTTCTACGTTTTTATTGATAGATTTCGCAAAAAGTATCTTCAATTTCGGCGCTGGAAACGAGAAATTGGGTAATGTCGTGAAGCTGGTGTCAGACCACGAGTCCTTTGACTGCAGAATCCACCCTGACGGCTGCCATGCAGAGCAAATCACGTGCTACACTGCTCCGTGAGTCCTCGTTGTGTTCTTTTAAAATAGAGTAATTAAAGATTGCCAAGCATACGTATAATACCACTGTCATGCTATTTTGTGGGGAACCTTTCTACGAAGTTTTGGAACTTGGCTTGAGGAATCTGGCGCCATTCTTCTTCAAATGCGTCTGCCAGTTTCTTGAAGTGTACATTGATCTTTAGACGTTTTTGGGGAAAATAAATAGTATAAATCTGAATGTATATGTCCAAAAAGGCTACTGGCATACACTTATGGTTTGTTACCAAAGGATATTTCATGGTCAAATTAGTGTATCTCGTGTGTCTTTGACAGAGGCATGCCGAAAGATGACTACCAGGTCAGAGTGATGGTAGATGGCGTGGCAGTGCCAGACAGCAAGCATTGCCCCGGGACAAGTAAATGCAAGTTCAGGGTAGGTAACTCTCACCAGATGTAGTAGTCATTGTCACACTCTGATAGACGTTGGAGACAATATTTCTGCTATTATATACATATAATACTTATATACCCTTGCTAATAATGGTCGTCTCCACTTAAGTAACTTGTTAATAACACAAGCTTCATTTTTAGTAGGTATCCGGCGGTTCGAAACAGTTGGATGAGTGATAACGACTTAAATTGTCATGTTTAGCCTAATGAATTTCTGGCGTAATGGGCAATGTATATCTTCAAAATACCAATTGTTACCATTTTAGGCAAAATCCAGC
>JAUTBT010034544.1:0-18275 GCA_032361225.1 Lepetodrilus schrolli | reverse complement strand
TATCAATATCGCGTCAGAAAGGTAACTTTCGTGAACATTGATGCCGGGGCCCCCGGGGCGGGATTTGAACCTGGAACCTTTGGCTCCAAAGTCCAACATTCTACCTCTACGCTACCACCCGTCCCTTGTTCATTGTAACTTTCTCACTAAATGTATACCAGGTATGTACACCACCACCATGACTACTCTTCTGGTGTATATGTACAATATAGGTTTAACAGTTTCTAAATATTGCACGTTGTACACAGATATCACTGGATATCGTTCTCTGACTGAATCATTTTCTTATCTTGTTATGAGTATTAATCATGTCTATTATACCAGGCTAAGCATTCTCATGCTGATAGATTCTTGAAAGCAAAACCAGCAGGATACGTTATCTGCATATCTATCAAGGATATATTTATGAAATTACACATAAATGATTAATACATGGCTCACTAGTCGCACCTGTGTTTTGCATTACAGATCACAAGTGAAAAGACAAGTGCATACCTTGTTAAATTGGTTTTCTGTCACAAATAGGATTTACTGTTGGTGTTGCCATGGTTACTATCCACCTTTTTCTTTGTTGAACATTAAAGGTTTATTTTTAAATCTGTACATTATAAATATTTCTCAGATTCTGAATAGCTAGAACAGAAGGACCTTTTTTTTATTTTTAATTGGGGTTTATAGCCTCTTTCAAGATTCTTTATTTCTCGACATGTCAGTTTAGGGCAGGAGGAAACCCACAACATCCATAGTGCTGAATGTTGTAGTATACCTGCGAGCACCGGCTGGTACTGACAGACCAAGGATGATAACTATTCACGCAGTACTTTCGCTAACATTGATGCTTGGCTTCTCAGACAGGATTTGAACCTGGGGCTTTTGGCTCTGAAGTCCAAACATTCTACCATTCTGCTACCACCCAAATTGTGGATTAATGTTGCCTCCAGCATGGAGAGGGTTAATGGTATGTTTCATTATTTGTCATGTTTATCAGGTCACAATTTTTCAACATTCGGAAAAATAAGAGATTGTCACATTATCTGTGATCATGATGTTTTTGTATCTGTCTTACAAATCTATGATTTAAATCTAGCATAGATTAAATGGATGTCATTTTAAACAGTAATAAACATGTTTAACATGATACATAGAAGATCCTTATATATGTCATAATATAGTCATGGTGCAGAAACCTAGACTATCCGTAGTCTCGGAGGGTTAAAGTAAATCATAACTTATATTGATTGGTATTATATTTTAATTCTTTACTAGTCAGACTAGTAGAAACCATTCTTACTTTGTATCAGCTGTGGCATGTAGATATTACTGTTTACTGTCACGTAGATAGTTGTTGTAGGTTTTCCTCCCTGCATCAACAGATCACTGTAGGAAACAGCAATAATCTCCAATTCTTTCTGTTCTACTTGCCCCATGTCACTGTGACCTAGTAAATGAGATAATGAGGGGGTGATGTTTACACACTTTGTTTACGATTCCACTTACCTGCTTCATATTAATAAATTTCCTCTCAGCGCTCAGCGAGAGTGGTAACATTTGCCATGTTTATCATATTTATCATATTTATCATGTTTATCATATTTATCGGCCAATCTGTCAGTTTTGAGTCCATACGAATTCATTACAGAAGTAACCTGTAACCCAGCTGCCCACTGTACCATTGTATCACTGTTGTACCTGTGTACCATTGTGTCCCACATCTGCTGAGGTTGTACCACCTCAGTACCTATGGTCGTACAGCTGTCGTATCATCGCTGTGTCTGTACTACTGCTGTATTGCTGCTGTATTGTTGCTGTATCAGTATGTACCACTGCTGTACCTTTGTGTACTTCCTTACAATATTGCTGTACTGGTTCAGCTGATGGAGGTCAGATGCTGTAATGATTTCAACTTGTTTTCTGGAATACAGCCATTTCATTTCTATGTTGTCATTTGCACTGGCCATGAAACCAATGGTACTTATTATTCATGTTACTGGAGAGGCTTCATCAGACCATCCTTTAAATATTCCAAGTTAATTAAGTCTGTGTCCTGTGTGGATTATCTCCCTTGTTGATTCTACTGGCTACTTCCTTTGTTAATTGTGTTAATCCTGGTGTTAAACTTAATAGTGCAATACACAGAACGTGTGAGAGTGTGAAGTATTACATGTAATCAATGACTGAAGCAGCGTGAGATTCCCAGAGTGATAAGTCAGTTATTAGAATAGTATACTTTCTGTAATGTCCTAATGTACATGGCAGGGTTCGACAGTAAGGATTGTCCGTCTGCCCGGGACAGGTATTATCCACAGGCGGACATGTGAAATAGCCCAGATTAACAAGCCCTTAACCTACAGGACAAATAGTTTCATGTCCGACATGACACAGGGACGGATGCCTCAAAAAGTTAATATAGAGCCCTGCATGGGGATTGGTTATCGGTCTGACATCATGTCTTGTAGTCAGTAATGATGGTCTGACTTCACATGTCTTGTAGTCAGTAATGATGGTCTGACTTCACATGTCTTGTAGTCAGTATTGATGGTCTGACTTGACATGTCTTGTAGTCAGTAATGATGGTCTGACTTGACATGTCTTGTAGTCAGTAATGATGGTCTGACTTCACATGTCTTGTCGTCAGTAATGATGGTCTGACTTCATGTCTTGTAGTCAGTAATGATGGTCTGACTTCACATGTCTTGTAGTCAGTAATGATGGTCTGACTTCATGTCTTGTAGTCAGTAATGATGATCTGACTTGACATGTCTTGTAATCAGTTGTATATGGTCCGATGTCTTGTAGTCATGGAATATATATGTCCTGGGCCTGCATCATTTGGCAGACATAGGACAAGTTATGATCAGCACCAGGAGTCTTCAGTAACCATGGTAACCCATGAAATGTAGATTAAAACCAGAGTATTTAGGTTAGCATTAGGACTGTGAGAGTTGAAATGAAATATTTACGTTTGTGAGAGTTGAGTGGGTGACCTGGGCCAGGAATTGTTTGGTCAGGATAAGAACTGTGCTCTCATCAGGCTCGCTGTGCACGCTCACTGAACACAGTGTGCTCAGTACAGACACAGCTGCCCACATCTCCACCATCTCCGCAAATTGTCATTTCAGGTCGTCAGTACTTTCTCTGGCTGTGTCCTGCTCTGTCTTCTGCTGTCTGATTCTGTGTCCTGCTGTGATTTGTTCACTGTCGTGTGAAGAATATTGATGGAATAAAACATGATTTGCTAATACAGCCTTGTAGAATCACACAGTGTGTGGAGGAGACACAGGAGACATAAAGAGGAGACACAGTGGAGACATCAGAGACAAGGGGGCGGCTGCCTTGTTTGAGACAGGGTCCTACGGCAGAGTGCTCTATAATTCCTGGAGAATATTACATGTTATATCATGGTTAGCGATAATGCATCTAGTCTAGTTAACTTAGGCTCTATTAGCAGATTAGAATATCATTAACCAGTGTTACCATTATCTCACAAATTACTCAGGTTTCATCAGTAATATACTGATATCATCAGGAGTACATACAGTAGTCTATGTAATGTTTAGTGGTGCTGTAATGTTAGTCTAGTGGTAATGTAATGTTACTAGTGGTGCTGTAATGTTAGTCTAGTGGTGCTGCCAGGCTACAGTGTCATGATGACATTATCTGTGACAGGAAACAGCACCACAGACTCTGAAGGTCACTCTGACAGTGCCACACACTAGTAGATAGTCAGTGATGATCAGCTTACAATAACATACATTCCTGTATACTGGCACCGAGTAGCCAATTATGATCAATCATTTTCCAATCACAACAGGAAGACTTTATGTCCTGTAGCCAACTGGCTCATGTTACCAGATTACATAACAAGGGTCATTGTACCAGTGCTACCTGGCTGTTTGTTGTGTGGCAGGTGAGCTGTTTGTTGTGTCCACAGAGAGACGGAGATGCCAGGTAGCATGTAGTATGATGTTGTGTAACATATGTAAGCCAGTGACAGGGTAAGAAATGCAGCTGGGCGCTCTCTCGGTAATACTTTTAATTGATTTCACACATTGGGTCGCTCTCGCGGTAAGACACCAGTGACAGTTCTGGGTGTAGGTGTTGACATGTTATTCACACTAATTAATGACAGATGGCACAGAGTATCACTATTTGAATGTTTACATTTGTGTTTCGATGTCACATGATACATATGATATACACAATAAATAATGGCATGCACAATAAATATTAAGTATGGTAAATATAATTATTACGTATGGTATACATACTAAATATTACATATGGTATACAGAAAGAACATTTCAATGTTTGGAATTTCTATGTGAGAGCGAACTTTCAGATAATACATTTTAAGTTCATTAAATGCCAAGACATTTGAAATAATACTTCCATTTATTTTATTATCATAACTCTGAGAGTTGGAGTCCAGTTTTAATCAGAACACAATTGCCTGCATCTTTTTTGATGTGTGGACATGATGAAAGCTTCAGTGAGAGACGGTCAGTGTTTCTGTGATTTCTCCTACAGCCACTTGATGGCTGTTCCAGCTAATGACAAAATTCTCCCAGATCATCCCGAGTTCAGAACCAAAAGACTGAGTGTAAAAAGATACCACAAGGTCATGAGCATGTGCTTTATTAGCTGAGAGACACATTTAATCTGAATCATCTTCAGAAGGCCCACTAACAAACCATTACAGATATTGCCTATCATGGACAAATATTGTGTGGAAGTTTATGAAACAACAAAGAGGAGATAATTCGATTCCCTTCTGGCAGTAGAGAATTTTAATAATTTCATTTTGTTCTCAATCTTGTGTGTGTCATGTGTTAGTCATTAATTGGTCTGGAGACTTCTGGCCGGTGAGCAGCTAGTGTCATTGTCTCAGTGGCGGAACATTCCTGCTTTGGAAACAAAGGACTCCCTCCCCATGCCGTGACACCCCCTCCCTCCATCCCGCCTTCCTGGGGCTTCTTCCAACTGCTCCTGTGGGCCCTGTTGCCATGACTCAGGTCTCCTGGCCCCCAGGGACTTGGAGAAGCTCCCTTGATTGACTACCCCATGATGTTCCTAGTCAGGACTATCCTGACCCTGACCACCAGATCGCCACCTATCTGGAAGCTGTCTGGCCGGTATGGCCATCATGGCCATTGGAATCCAGCAATTTGAGGGACTGAAAACACCAATTTCAGATTATGTTTGAGAGGTTGTCACTTTGAAGGGTTGTCAGATTCCAGCGGTTGTCAGTTTGAAGGGTCCAAAGGGACAGCCTGGCAGTTTTCTTGGTGAGGAGTGCTGTGATAAATGTCTCTGTGTTTACATCTCTGATTAATCACTGCAAAAAAGAACTTGCCAATTTCCTTGATCCAAAATTGTTAACTTCCACTGGACTCAGTCGGACACAGGACCTGATCGTGATAAAGACTAATGGGTTTTACAATCACTCTCCTTGTTTACATAGGTGCTGCAGCGGCACAGACATATTGATTTTCAAAATGGGGCAGTTGGGAGGGACACGTTTGTCAACCTAAGGACAATGTAAACATTTGTCATGTTTACCACAGCCATTATTCTGGCTACACTCTTTCATGTATATTCTACTCCGTGCAAAGGGAAATATTTATTTGTTTTCACATAGCATCACATCCTCCTCTGTCTACATAGACATCACAGACCCATCTTCCATTTTCACATTAATATCACAAAATTCTTTTAATCTTTTTTGTAGTAGAGCCTGAATCTTGGTTAAATCCACCCTATTTAAAAATAATTACGACCCAAATTCAAAAGAATAATACCAAAGATTTATTACCAGAGGAAATGGTGATGCGAGTACCATAGTTGGAGGATAATGAGAGTTGAATTAACAATTGTAGCCTCTACTGCAACACTGTGCACTGACAAATGAGCAGTAGATTAATGGCCGTGCCATGTGAAGGGCTTGGTAATCTGGCTGGAACTGGTGAACAGATTGCTGTTGCTGTTTGTGGAGGTCTCTCGCTGGGTGCCCACCATTACCCTGTAATTAGTGGCTAGCTCATCACCTCAAGAAGCCTGTTATCAGTGTAATATCACTAAATGACTGCCTCTGAATGATAACCATGCTAATACCACCAGCAAGGGTTGTACTAAACCAGTCCTGTGTCAGCTTGCTGTATCATTTCTACACATTTCCATCTGTGTTGTGTACATCTGTTGTTACAGTATACTTCTGTTGTGTGGTATACTTCTTTTGTTACTCAGTATACTTCAGTTACAGCATACTTCTGTTGTGTGGTATACTTCTGTTGTTAGAGTATATTTCAGTTATGTTGTGTGGTATACTTCTGTTGTTACAGTATACTTCAGTTATAGCATACTTCTGTTGTGTGGTATACGTCTGTTGTTAGAGTATACTTCAGTTATAGCATACTTCTGTTGTGTGGTATACTTCTGTTGTTACAGTATACTTCAGTTACAGTATACTTCTGTTGTGTGGTATACTTCTGTTGTTAGAGTATATTTCAGTTATGTTGTGTGGTATCCTTCAGTTGCGGTGTACTTCTCATTGTTAGAAATTCATAAAATATTAAGAGGGATCTCTATAGGTCCAATGTTATTGGTGGTCAGATCTGTAGTTTGCAGGCATTCCCTTCCATAGATACCTTTAACATTGCAGATTTTCAAATGACCCTCAGGACTCACTCTAATTCGAACACTGCAGTATAGTTTTGTTGTGTTATATATTGACTGGATGCTATATGTGATATAGTTCTGTTGTGTGATGTGGTATACTTCAGTTGTGTGTTGTGTGGTATACTTCAGTTGTGTGTTGTGTGGTATATTTCCATTGGACACTATCTGTGGTGTACTTCCTTCAGATGTAATATATCAGTTTTCTACCTAAGTATACTCTGGCTAACTGTATACCTGAGTATACTCTGGCTAACAAGTTTACAGATATACCTTCAGAGCTGATTGCAATGCCAGCTGCAATACCATAGTTCCAGCTGTCGGTATATTCCCACAGATTCCATGTGTACATGGCACACTTTGATATTTTGCTGAAGCATATTAATTATAGTTAATTACAACAGATCGTTATATATCTTTCGCTCGTTTGATGAGATTCAACCATATTTGTCTGTGAATATGACTTTGAACATTTTGGACTGTTGAATTAGTTTGACATTTAATGTCGATCGTATTTCTTCTGATCTTGGCAAGTAGAAACACAACCGCTCTTCACATCCAGTTCCTTGTGCCGATGTCATTAGCACGATAAGGCAGCATGGCCTACATGATACACCCACTTATATATCATGTTATCCATCATCCACAACATATCAAAGGGGGGATAATCTAAATAAGCTGCCTTGGACACCTGTAGAAAAAAGTTATTAATAAAATTCCCAGGAGAGCAGGTGTAGATTTGAATTTGAGTGCAGGTGAATGGTTCTGGGTCGTGTTGAAAGACTGTCGAGATTTGTAAATGTAAAATACTGAGGATGTTTTTACAGAAAGTAGTTTCCCATTAGGAGGAGCTTGGCGGAACCAGTGGATGGATCTACCATCTGCATGTGTAGGTCTTTGATGGCATCCATGTTTTATGAATATTATGAACACTGATAGGAATATGGTGAGTGTAAAGCAAAAAGGTATGCCACTAGTAGTAGACAATAGATAGTGACAGATCATTAGCTGTTCCGTGCCAGTGACACATGATCAAATGCTGCTATATGCCAGTGACACATGATCAAACACTGCTATGTGTCAGTGACACTATGTCACTAGCTGTACTGACTGCTAGTGACTGCTAGCGACTGATAGCGACTGATAGTGACATTTTTTTCATACCGTGCTCGTGCTATGTGCTCATGCTATGTGCTCGTTAATTACTTCTGAACCAAACTAAACAGGAATGGTTTGTTCCATCTAAGTCATTGTCAGTAACGATATTCAACTTTGACAGAAAGCATTTGTAGATAGACAGTAGAGTTGGACATATTTTCTTTTGATATTGATTTATAATAAAACGTCTTAGTTTTGACAAAGCTGTTTATATTCTGTAGGTGTTAAAGCACCACACTGGTTGTGTGGTACGGGAGTGACTTGATTAAGGTCACTTTCCACTCCTACCAATATGGCAGCCTTCCCACTTTGAACACAGACCCGGCTTAATCGTATGTATATAATAGTGACACCTGCAGGGTGATAAGACCTGCTTTAATGTCCGACCAATTTGAGATGACCTTCAGTCTAGGTGTGGAAGTAGGAGCAAGTTGCCCTCCCAAGTTGGTTGACCGGTATCTGTGGACAATGTGGGGGAACTATTGTCCTAGCTGTGCCCTGTTTGTGGTAACAGGGAGGAAGTCAATCTCACCCAGACCTACGACCTACGTGTTCTGACTCCCTCTTACTGTCAAGTTGCTCAACACCAGATTGTGCTGGAGATTTTACTCTCCATTTCATTCATGAAAAATTATAAAAAGTTGTATTCCTTTTGCTAGTACACACATGAGGCACATCAGTGTTAATGTTATAATGGACGACGTGCGTAGTTGTAGATGACATCCCAGTGCTGCTGATGTCGGTGTGAGACATGCCAGGTCCTAGAGGCAGACAGATACACGTAGTGCTGTAGAGATATCCTGTTTCCACTGGCGCCTGTGTACATACCTACACCAGATGGTCCTCAGTGTGGAGAGAGTGTACAGTAACCTTCCTGGTGCCATTGTCAGGTACATGCAGCTGATGTGTCCAGGGATTGGCTCTTCAATGTATGCACTCTGGTTTGATCAGACCAAGTCGTATATACAATTCTTGTACACTGGTTTCATAATAATTGATACAATGGTCTGTACACTAGTTTGATTCATAGTTAATACAAAAACAGTGACAGTGACTGTGGCTCAATAGTCCATGGTAGTGCATCACTAAATAGTTGGTCCCTATAATTGGCTTCCAACTCTTGTATAGCACTATGTAGTTTTGAGCATTGGGTACCAAGACTAATTGATGCAATGTCTGTGTATGGGTTTGATCACAGTTAACGGGTTAAGGGTACAAATGTCAATACACAGATTTGTTCAGGGATAGTCAATTCGATACAGATTTGATCAAGGCCAGTCAATACAATCTGTACATTGATTTGATCAGGGCTTGTTTATACAATATCTATATGCATTGGTTTGATCAGGATTATAGTCAGTCCCAAGTCTGTCCCAAGTCTGTCCCAAGTCTGTATTATGCTACTAAGTCTGTGACATGGCTGACTGACTGATCTGATCTCGGCCACTGATTTCTGGTACTGTTAGACAGTGTCTGTGTTGTAGCACACAGATAAGTCAGTGTGAGGGACAGACAACAACTGAATGGGACTGTTTGTAGCGTTGCATGATTTTGCTGTTTTACTACAATTGTTATTTGACCAGTGCCATTCAGTGCAAATGTGATATGACTATGTCCTACCTCACCGTGCATGGACTTGCAGTTCAAGTAGAATGTTGGTTTGATGTTCATCAGAAATAATGTATCACCAGAAATGTTTTGGACCTGGTTTCATCTCAATGCTTTACACCAGTGTCAGTATGGTATCAGCCATATCATTGCAGGGCAAGTGGGGTAAGTACCTTTAGCACAAGGTTGGGGCACACATGGCATACTGCATTAAGCTATTGTAGGCATATATCATTATATATGGTATGATCTTTTTCGACTGTGTACCGTTTATTGTAACATATCCATGCTAGTTTAGCTGTCTTGAGATGCGTTTGGAAAAATAGATTGGTTTCCGTGGTTACTAGTATTCCTACCTCATCGTACCTATATTGGAATGTTTTGTATTTCAATCAAAATAGCTAGCACAGAGTCATTATTCAGTGCCAGTGTCAATTCCTCCATGCTTTTCTCATGAAGCTTTCCTATCCTTTGTGAGAGACCATAACCCGCTGGTATGTGGCCTCCTTCGCTATATATACATACATACATACAAGACCACTTAGAGAGGGTTAAAAGAACTTCGTGAAAGGGTGGACAGGATACTGCAGTTCTGGTGTTCTGCTTGGAGGTATTTCCTGTTGTGTTTGTTCTGTCATGACAGAGGAAGAACCATGCTCCATCTTTGTCAAACATGGACGAACATGAGCAAGATACATCCTTCGTGTTTGGAAAACAGTTTAAACTCCAAACAAGTGAATCAAAAAACATTTCATCACCTTCTATTTTTACAATGTTAGGGGCAATGGTATTACAAGCAAGTGATCTCTGTACATAATATATTTTATACTGATAATAACAGACTTTTATATTTCACCATATCCATGCATAGGTGCATGCTCAGAGCATACAAACACAAGTTTATTGACATTATAAAGTGGGGAAAAGTGGGTTTTCAGGTTGTATTTAAAGGACCTCAAAGATGGAGATAGTAGCATGGAATATTTTATGGTGAGATTCAGGGAATACATGATGGTGAGAGACAGGGAATGCATGATGGTCAGATAAAGGCCAGGAATACATGATGGTGAGAGACAGGGAATACATGATGGTGAGAGACAGGGAATACATAATTGTGAGATACAGGGAATACATGATGGTCAGATAGAGGCAGGGAATACATGATGGTGAGATAGAGACAGGGAATGCATGATGATGAGATAGAGGCAGGGAATACATGATTGTGTATTTACATGATTCCCCTGGCACTGTGTGTGTTACGTGACATTCCTGTTACCAAGGTAACAGTACAATACAACAATCTATATCTCATTGTCGTGCTCATTACTCGCTAATTACAGTACAAAGGGAGATAACAATCAGGAAGGTACAGCGTAGTGACAGTTGAGTCTACGTATGTTGCCAATCTCCAATTCTGTTGATTCTGTTGTCACTTACTTTCATTGTTGGACGAGAATAAGCATTGTTTGCAGTCAGTTGTAGCATTTCATTTTGTGTCACAGTCTGTATCCTAATAATCAGTCAGTGGTGGTATCCTAGTAATCAGTCAGTGTCAGTCAGTTGTGGTATCCTAATAATCAGTCAGTGTCAGTCAGTGGTGGTATCCTAATAATCAGTCAGTGGTGGTATTCTAATCATCAATGCTGAGAGATGATACGGAATGCCATGGAGAGATTCAATTACTAGAAATGCAATACATAGATCACCACAATGGGAATAGACCATCAGTTAGAATGTTGGAGATATTATATGGATAAATTGATGATATGCCAGCTGTTGAGGACTAGACATGATAGATCATCACAACCTCCTCAATATTCCAAGTACCTAGATCTCTGTATTGTTTTCTATCCTCTGGTTAATTTCCAACAGTGAAACAGTATTTAAAAAGTATTCTGTATTGTATTACCACTTCCAAATTGTTCCACATAAGTTAGATTGTTTGCTGGACAAATGATGAACTATTGGCTACCATTGCTACTGGATGTTCCGAGTGTTCTCGGTTATCAGTTGTTATGGCGATGTGAGTGACTGTAATCTTGGAGTAAAGACAGGGTGTACGTAAGTGGAAGTGACTGCTGTCCTCCATCCTACAGGCTAAAGACAGACCGCTAATGCTATTAATAGATGTTTGTACTACTACTGATTTCTGACATCAAGCTCTTACCATAGCCAGAGACCACCATTGCTGAGGTCAAAGTTGTTGCCATAGCCAGAGACCACCATTGCTGATGTTGAAGCTGTTACGATGGAGTTACGCAGTGTTGTACATTAGGGAGCAGGCTGGTCTTGCTACTAGACTTCACTGAATGTGCACTAGTTATCATCATAACACAAATGGAAGATGCCAATGTTATTCGTGTTAAGATGCCAATGTTACTTGTGCTAAGATGCCAATGTTACTAGTGCTAAGATGCCAATGTTACTTGTGCTAAGATGCCAATGTTACTTGTGCTAAGATGCCAATGTTACTTGTGCTAAGATGCCAATGTTACTAGTGCTAAGATGTCAGATCACAGAATTCCCACAATATTTTACAGTGAGTCTGCAGGGTGTTGGAAGATGGTGTAAGACTTCCCTATAGTTTGGCATGAAATATATTGACATCCCTATTTGGTAGATTATTTCTAAAATTACTTTATGGAACGAAAAACAAAAACAACAACTTCAATTTATTATTTTGTATCCCCTAACCAAAATTTAAAACAAAAAGGCTCAATTTGCACATGCTGATGCATTTCTTGATGCA
Source organism: Lepetodrilus schrolli (assembly GCA_032361225.1). Taxonomy (NCBI): domain Eukaryota; kingdom Metazoa; phylum Mollusca; class Gastropoda; order Lepetellida; family Lepetodrilidae; genus Lepetodrilus; species Lepetodrilus schrolli. The sequence continues at coordinate 6,088 of JAUTBT010034544.1, read as the reverse complement.
TTTCTTCACACAAACACATTTGCAAATTGAACCTTTTTGCCTGTTCCGTCTTTCGGACATCATCCCTCTCCATAAAATCATACTTCCTCGAAATATTTTGTGATTTTTGTTATTAATGGTGCCAATTCTTTTTTAATTTTGTGATTTTAGTTGGCGCATACAAAATAAGAAATTGAAGTCTTTTGTTTTTCATTCCATAAAGTATTTACCGAGATAATCTACCAACTAGGGGTGTCAATGTGCTTCATGCCAAACTATAGAATCCCCACTGAAGGAATTCCTGCTTTGACTCCTCTGTTAGTTATTGTTTGATGGACTTTCTTAATGTGCGACTCTGGTATGAATGTTGTTGTTGCACAACACGCATTGGAATATGACATTCAAGGAATCAATATATATTCAAGATTTAACTTGTAATTTGGAAAGAGAAATATTAAATATTTAAATTATCAATATCATTATTGAGTTCTGTATCCTATGGATTTCACATGCAATGAAAACATATATGTTTCTCTTAACCTGTATTGCTAGTTTGTGGGCAAAATGCAACCTGGGTGTATAAACTGTATTTTTTATTGATTAGCAAGCCTTTATTACTGATTGCAATAGCACAAGTCACTGGTGACTAAACTGGTTTTCTCAAGGCTCACACAGTATTATGCTATGCAGCACTTGGTATGTGTAAAAAGCTACCAGAAACATGTTCACAGTCTTTGACCGTGTTAATACAACATATATGTTTAGACAGATACCAGCAACTCATCTTAGTTATAAATCAATATGTTATATTGCGTATGACATTTATTTTAACAGAGAAGTGGAAAAAGTATTGCCCACACAAATTTTAAAACCCTGCAAACTTAATTTTGACTGGCTAACTGTTCATTTGCATTGATTTCTTCTTCAGGTCTTACACAGGAAGACCTTTTCTTGCATTTTGAGTTCAAGGTGTGAATAATTTTGTTGTTGTTGAATACACAATTCAAAGCCATTGTAACTAATATTTTGAAAATTGATGGCAGATTCTAGAAGCAGCACTATATTCGCTGGACATTTGCATAAAATGGACATTTATTTGTTGAGTATTTGTTAGATGTACAATGCCAGCTTCATGGTGGGTTATTTTCTTTATCCTAAGTAACCATGGTAAAATACTGTATATGAGTTTTTATCCCAGAAAAATATTCATAATTTTCTTCTTTTAGTTTTAAAACGACTTTCCCCATGACCCAATTATATTAGATGTGTAGAACTGTATACGAGTCCTGTGTTTTCCTACATGAAGTCTATGATACAGGACATCAGCCTTATGTTCTCTCTGTCAAGTCTGTGACGTGTCATGTGAAATTCTTTGTAATCTTTTGGTCATGTTGGAAGTAGTCTGAAGGTGAACGTCAGTAAACAGACAATGTCTGGAGTAGTTTACAGGACGATGGGTCCATGGGTTGAAGTGTTTGCAATAAAGACTGTGTTTCATTGGCTGTGCAGTTGATGCATATGCTATATGCTTAGAAAAGGACATTGTATTTACTGGTATTGCAGAGAATCAACATCGCTTGAACATCAGTGATGTTTCAAGAAGTCATTTGTCAAGGTTGCCATGGTTGCTATGAATACAAACAAATAGATAAAGTATAATAAAATGTATGTATAAATATAGGTCATTCATAGGCATGCAAATACTTTAGCTCAACTTGCCAAGCAAGAATTAATAACTAGCAGTATCACTTACTAAAATTAAACTAGTGTTTGTTTGTACAGCAATCAACCTTGAATAAACATTTTAATATGAATTTGTTTAATGGCTTTGTAATATACCTGTCTGTGAGATTGTATTAGGGTGTGGGGAGGGGAGGGGGACTGAGGGGGTAACTTGGTACATTGCCCACATGTACCATTTGTGTGAGAATGTCCTAGTGGTGTGAAGTGGTGTGTGAGCTGTGTGTGAGCTGTGGTGTGTTAGCTGTGTAGAATTGGTGTCTGACACTAAGACAAGAGTAATCTAGGTGGTCGTGCATCCATTATCAATAATTCAACAAGTCAAATTTTCTGCTTTCCTTGTCACAAGTTTCAATGTAACTGCTTGCTATCTGCGGACAGGCTGGCTGGCTGTGCTGTTCACAGTTGTACATGCGGAACAAAGACGTCTCTGGGACTTACACCCATCTCACCACAACCTGATCACCACAGCTGGTACACTGCAGTAAATCCTGCCTTTACACCACCGATCCACTGGAGCATGCTGGGATTATACTGGCATTAATGTTGTATTGTGGTCTCATATCTCCTTTGGCGTAATTTGACTTTTAATGTTCTCTTGCATTAAATTATTAACCTGATTAGAATGATTAGAGAGCATTTGAATAGCTGCAGTAGATTCACAACTATGTGTCTGCAAATTGCTTGAAATCATCCAAAACTTGATTTGTTGCTTTCTCCGTAGTAGCTCTCCGGTGTTAGAAGTATTGGAAGTTTGAGAGACTTACTTCTAAATTTAATAAACATTAAGACCATAGCAGTGAGATCTTGGAATTGGTTTATTGAGGAGTGAAATCAATAATACAACTGAGAGATCAATTGTGTGAATAGAAAATGCTGTCAGACAATGGTAACCATAGAAACGACAATCTTATTTCAAAGATTTCAAATTTTGGAATCTATAAACTAAGCATAGACTCATTCATATGTTAGCAATAATATTTACCTCATGGAAACCAATAAAAATATATTATTTCCAAAATGGTAGATTGCGCTCCTAAGAATATATTTGATGTGAAATAATAACATAATTACATCAATGTGCATTGTAGGAGTATCCATTTGACTGAAGTCTATACAGTTACCATGGTTACTATGCAATTATTTATTAATCTTCTTATTTTTGTTTTCTTTTGTTCGTTGCTTTGTTGTCTTGGATCGTATTGATATTATTTTGTTTGAACTGAAATTCAATTTGATATCACAACATCTGCAAATTCCCAGATGTGCATATTGATTGGCTAAATGTTACTTAAACACAAAACGTGTTTTCGTGGAGGTAAGAGAGCGACCATGATGAGACACTGGCCTGGTAGCCATTGACAGATGTGACAGAATCCGCTAGCTACGCGTCCTAGCTGTCTCTCAAACAGCTGGGCAGACCTGGTAGTCAGAACCAGTAGCCATTCATCCAGTCAGTCTCCTCCCCAGACCATTGTCTCCGTCAGACTTCATGGCACCACAGACAACCCAATGCCAACGCTGACCAATCACAGCCAAGCCGGCAGTTAGTCATGTAATATTAACACCGATATGGGATCATTCATTTAAGACAGTCTCTGAGGCTTTACAACTTCTTAATATCCGATGACTTAATATTTTTATAATAGCCATCCACGTGACTGGGATGGGAGGAATCTTTGCCAGGAACTAGTTTTAGGGATGCATCTTTGCTAAATGGTGATAATGGTCTAATATTTGGAGGTGCTTACTGATTGCTGGAAATTGACACGTGGGAAAGAACAAGATGAAGCTGGTGTTGTTTATGTTCTGCTACAATTTTCAGTGGATATGCTTTTCTAGTTAAGCCTGTTTGTCGACTGATGCTTCAAATGTTTAGCACAGTGTTTGTCCAACATGGTTAGGACTAGCACTATGATGCTAGGACAATCAGTCTAACAACAAGGACAATCAGTCTAACAACAAGGACAATCAGTCTAACAACAAGGACAATCAGTCTAACAACAGGACAATCAGTCTAACAACAAGGACAATCAGTCTAACAATAATAGTAACGTGAATATAATCTGAGGATCGGAGGTTGATTGTCATATGGATTTCATTCGGGTCGGTCTTTCCAGACAAAGTCAGACAGTTTTCCAATATTTCATAAAAATGTTGATGTTTGGCAAATATCCTGGGTATAATAGAAAGAGAAATGTCCACACTTTTTTTAATTTAGGAAATTATGCTAGCATCTCACATGGCCATGAAATCATTGTTATCATCTCAAATGGCCATGAAATCATTGTTATCATCTCACATGGCCATGATGACCATGACAAATCATTACAATGATATAATCAGATGAATTAGAAACATGATTATGATGAATTAGAAAATGCGCTTGTTGTACTGCCATTGTCTGATTTATCTGTGATTTGGACAGAAATAATTAATGTGATGGGTCACCTTATGACATTCCGATGTAGTATGTAATTACTGCTATGTGCTTGGGGCCATCTGCATTGGCTACAGCACGTATATTAAGGGCAGGTCCTCTCAAGGTCGAGACCACTTCCCATGTTTGTGTTTGTCGGCCATCATCGACCACACTGCATCCCTACAAATAGAAGTCACACAGACAAAAACTCTGGATGGAAATCTTGCAACTGTCTGTCACCAGTTACAAGAATTGATTGAATTCTCTCCATCTTCCAGTGCTATCTGGCTATAGAAACGCAGTGCTAAACCTCTGACATTCACCAGTTTTTCCTTCCTTGCACTAAGTTGTATTGCCAGGCAATTATACAAGAATGAAGTTTGCCTGACATGGTTAGTCCCTCTAGATCCACAGTGAATCATCCATGCTGATCTGTGTTGTCGTGGTAAATGAAATTGAGAGTTATTTCAAATAGTCTCAGTTTAAAATAACGCTGTGCACATCACATTACGTTTTCATTTATTCATAGTTACAACCATTTCTTGACTACACAGAAGAGTAATTTAAAAAAAAAATTAAATATTCATGGTGTTAGATCTTGTATTCACGGCACTTACTTGTTGTTCTATACACTTTTATGTATTCATTGCAATTGTGTAGTAGATTCCAGCCGCAACGTTGGACAATAACTCACTCACTCACTATTATGTACGCTCACGAATGGAGATATTTCAGATGTTACATTTTGTATACACAATGTACTAAAGGTACTTGATGCATTCATTACATGTAGGATACATACTGTATTATCAACACGGACAGGTATTTCAATTGTGACTTCTTGTATACATTATGTACAGTGTGTGACGAGAGGTATTGTATCTTGTATACATAACGCAGTGTCAGAAATGGAGGTACTTGAGGTAGTAGTCTTGTTGTATACATAATGTAGTGTCGGGGAGAGCGCCACAGTAAATTGTGACATGGGTGCCACATTAGATTGGTGTACGATATTGCCGTCTATTGAGATGTGGGTCATGGGTAGAGGTCATGGTTGTACCGTTCATTGATCAGGTTGATTCACTCACTTGTTTATGGGCTATCCCAGCCCAGCAATGAATGTCCTGCCTCAATTCCACCCATGCGATCGGCTGTCTGTGGTCGTCACACTGGTGTGATCGCATTCAGCAAAATTAACCCGTTTTCAATGCCGCCAGATCATTTGTTGTAATCCGCGAGCTTGAGTTTCTTGTCCACACAAAGAGTCCATACTCGTTTATTTTGATCATTTCTCATTTTCACCACATGAACAGACATTTTTCTTGCAACCTCTCTCACTGAATAGACATCGATTATATACTGTAAAATAGGAACTGTTCTGAATACTGCTGAAAGAACTTGTATTACAGCAGAGTATCATAAGAAGTGTTCTGAAAAGACTGAGGAATCCACCTGACCTGAAGAGTATTGCTTGATGAATTCTAACCTGCTCTTCATATAGCAATGTATTAGTAACTGGAGTAACACGAGAATTGAGACTTAACATGAGTAATAAACAAGTAATCAATGTGTACATTTCAATGGGAGATTACTGTGTAATTTGAGTGCCAGTTTACAAAAAACACATTGCAAAAAGAAAGTATGAAATGAAATAAATACAGATATATAAATAGTTAAATTGAAACAAGGAAAGTAACATAGGCACTACGTATTCCCTAAAGTAAAACAAATGGTACAGTAACTTACACTAAACACAGTACACCTACGTATAAACCATGCCTCAGTGTACAGTACAACAAGTACATTACAACTGTGTACTGTAAGATAATCTATTACAATACATAAGTCTTAAGTGTACAGTAAGATAAACACATAAGTCTTAAGTGTACAGTAAGATAAACTATTACAATACATAAGTCTTAAGTGTACAGTAAGATAAACTATTAC
>JAUTBT010034533.1:0-18275 GCA_032361225.1 Lepetodrilus schrolli | reverse complement strand
CAGTGGTGATTAGGTGGCGTGGACAGTGGTGATGAGGTGGTGTGGACAGTGGTGATGAGGTGGTGTGGTGGTGTGTACAGTGGTGATGAGGTGGTGTGGTGGTGTGGACAGTGGTGATGAGGTGGTGTGGACAGTGGTGATGAGGTGGTGTGAACAGTGGTGATGAGGTGTGGTGATGAGGTGGTGTGGACAGTGGTGATGAGGTGGTGTGAACAGTGGTGATGAGGTGGTGTGGACAGTGATGATGAGGTGGTGTGGACAGTGGTGATGAGGTGGTGTGGACAGTGGTGATGAGGTGGTGTGGTGGTGTGGACAGTGGTGATGAGGTGGTGTGGACAGTGGTGATGACGTCATTTTATTATATACATCCCAAGTAGTTTGACAGTTGTTTGTACTCTTGAAAACTTGACTTTTCTACTAGGAAGAGAAGTGATGTTGACTTATTTTAATTATTTATTTTCATTCAAATTCATTATGGGCAATTAAACAATAACCCATGAGTTTCGAGGGATTACAGATTATCTCTCACAGTAACTGAGTAACTCGGTTATTGCAAAACCAGCCTTGACAACTGGAATCTGTGATGTAAAATTTAATAATCACCAAACTGGAAATCTGCAAAGTTAATGAATCAAGGTGGTTTGCTCATATTTTTGGCATACAATGTATATGAAGAAGTCTTCCATTTCTTTATATTTGTTGCAGGTATTTTTGACCTCCCCATTGTTTCCAAATTTGTTCCGTCTTTCAGATATTGCAATGTAACTCAATGCAATCTTTTCGTTTATCTTCAGCAGAGGACAGTCTCCATTTCTGTGTGTCAGCAAGTCTCAGAATCGTATCACAATCAAAAGTTGGATTCATAATTCAAAAACACAAATGGACAATGTTCTGGAAATGTACATATCAAATTTATTCTGGTCGAGGACATAAACTACATATGTCATCCAATATAGGTGATTGTTAATACTGATGGCAAAGTCACGTGACCCCGCCAAGGCAACACGAGGTGCGTAGACAGGCTGGTGATTGTCAGGAAACAAGATGGCGTCAAGCGTCAATTTCACAATGTTGATATGTACACATGTTTTTACGGAATGGAACACGACAAAAAGTCCCAAGGTATACTCGTTATCACAAACAAATCACTTACATAATCAAAGAAAACAATTAAATGCCTGAAGCATGTATTCAGTGGTAATTTACCATATGCAAACAAACGGAATTCGCTGTGTTTCGTGAACAAGTGCAATCTGTATACACATTCTGGTATAACACTTAACGGACATTTTTCTGCATACACAAAACATACGCAATGTCAAAACTGAAACAAATTAATAATATATTCACAAAACAAAGTGGTTTTTCAAAATGTATTTCTCAAGAATTAAAAAAGAAATAAAATAAAATATTGACCACTAAAATATTTAAATAAACCTTGTATATGTCAACTTTAAAAAAAAATATAGGGCATCCAATTACAAGCATCTAAATAAATGTTTTTCTTCGAATAAATTAGTCGATTACCATGGTTACAAGAAAGAGATAAAAATGTGTGCGATCCAATGCTATGTCCTCTACACAAGTAGAGAGTCTCAGTTTGGAAGTTGGTAAACATTATTATTGCCTCAATTAAATAATAATAGAAATTACATTATTACATCTCTGCATTTCCCACCCTCCCTCAAATAACACTTCAAATACTTACTTGATCAAACCGTTCCTATACAACCCTTCCAAACAGAGCTCATTGAGGTAGATTTAGGTCAATGCTATGTTGCCATTTTGCAAAACGTTTTGTAAAACAAAAAGGAGAAAGTTATATTTTCATTAAACTTCTTGAATGTTTTATCGCCTCACATTATGATAAAAAAAATTAAAAAACATTATTTAATTTTTCCTTGTGTATTGAAATCCATGAGAACATGATATACTGAGCAGTCTACTGTGTCCTTGACCTTAGTTGAAGGTCGTCACAACCTGACCAATCCCTGGGACCATACTAATAAGTACAAAAGAAATTAAATTGTATACTAGTACTTCTGTATGTAAATGACAAGCTGTGAATTTGTTCTCCAATGACCTTGACATTTTAATAGGTAAAGGTCACTATGACTACTATTCAATCCAATGCTCCCATGTAAATGTCCATGAGCTCTCTTTACCTCTCTTTGCAATATTGCAAAAATAAATTATAAACACCTATCTGCTGTGACCTTGACCTAGATGTCTGATAGAATGATTGGTGACTTACTTACAGATGCACAGAAAAATAATAACAATATCGGCAGATTAAAGCTTATTCTCAGTGTACAGTGTGCAGATATACAATGACATGAGTATACAGGCTATATTATGAAGTATTGTACATCCTGGTTTGGTATGACTTTACCCTGTAGCAATGGCAACGGTCAATATATGGTATATCCACTAGCACAATCTTTCACACACCTAAACCAAAGACATTCTAATATCATAAACATGCTATATGAAAATTAATAATATTGTTTTGCCTCAACAACACAAGAATATTTCTCTACAACAAAAGTCAACAGAATGCAAATACTACAATGGAAAGTAATTGGACAGTAATTGGAAAGTTCTATCAAGATATACTAAGTACTCTTCTATCATGACAAGCTTCAAAATCTTACTGTAAACATGATCACTTTCAAACAGAAAAATAAAATAGAACAATTTGCTTATTGTTTACACAAGTATGTACAACTCTATACAGACCATTTTATACAAAGCAGACATTTTACCTTCACTTTCAATGCTGTAACATTCCCTACAAATATACATCTGTGTCAAAATTACAACAGATTTTGATCCGATTCTAAATATAGCACTATTTATTCCACGGCGATTGTCCATCACCATCATAAATCTCTCTTCAAGTCGAAACATTTACCCTGTTTCCGTGCACGCCACATGATCACACATCACACCCGACTCTCACACACACACTTCTGTACAAACACAGGCACACATCATCTGTTGTCTTGATACAAAGAGGGCGGCTTGAAAATAAATTATACAAAGTTATGGTGGACTATTTACACATGCGACAGACGTTTATACACCATGTCTCTCTCCTCTCACTGAAGGCCACGAAGTTGCCATGGAGAATGTGTTTGATTGGTTGTCATCTCATGCCAACAGCCATCAACAGTAACCATGGTGATCAGTATTTTCATTAATGTCTATAATTCTGAAAATTTGATTGTTCACTTAACATTGGAAAAGTAAATGTTTCTTTTTCTGTTTTGATTTGAACTAGATCTAATATTGATTTGGAAATAGGATCTTTGACGCTTCTGTAACAATGTCTGCAATAGCTTCAGTAACGATCTAGTAACAGTTACTGGTACTTCAGCAGCATTCTGTCTGTCTGTCTGTCTGTCTGTCTGTCACAAACACATCCACACACAGGTCGTTGGTTGGATTTGTATCAGATAAAGCTTTGTCCCTGGCCAATGTTCTGTGCACACTTAGTAGTCACTTCCTGGACAGGTCCGAGCACGTTATCACTCACGCTCAGCGACAGTCTCACAGCTCAGCGACAGTCTCACAGAGCGCGCTCACAGTAACAGGAAGTGCAAGGCAGCAGCAAGGCTCTATGGAGTCTCTGTATGGCACTGCCGCTATTTAACATGCAGCGTGCAAATACCCCAACTGAAGATCTCTGCCGTTGCTCTGCTGTTTGATGATCACCGTCTGGCTGGTAGCAGTACAACAACTGGTAGCATTACAATTGGCAGACCAACAACTGGTAGTTGTACAACTATTAGCAATACAACCAGCAGATGTACAGCTGGTAGAAATATGACAACCAGTAGCAATACAACTGGTGGCAATACAACTGGTAGCCATACAACTGGTAGCTACATGTGAACCAGTAGAAGTACAACTAGCAGATGTCAGTCAGACAACCGGTAGCAATACATATACCAGTAGCAGTACAACGATGACATTCAGCAGCTGTACGGCACGCACCACGGAGCTCAGTAGCCATACTGCATGTGTGGGTGACTGTGGTGGTGCTGACTGCGGGACACGGACGAGATGTTGTCGGAGTAGAAGTCGATGCTCTGTGTGGACTTGGGGATCTTGTCCCTGCTGCTAGCCTGCAGCATGTTGGCGTTGTGGTAGTTGGTGTAGAAGTCCTTGTCGTGTGTGGGCACGGGGATGCGCTGCACCTTCAGGCCACTGCTGGTGGAGTTGCAGCGACGGCGACGCTGCAGGATGAAGATGGCGAGGATGACGATGACCAGAACGAGACAGGAAGGCACGCCGATGAACAGAGGTAGGTTGTTGGTGGAACTCGATGAGTCCGTCTGGTGAGTGTAGGCTGGGCCATCTCCATCACCTGAAACACGACGAATCATTCGGTCAAATAATAACCAGCAGGATCACTCCATAATGAAACAGGACGTTTATGCAACATACGTGTCAATTTCAACGTGGTGGGAAATCCTATGCAATGTTCAAAGCATATTACACAGTTGGAACTACTTTGACATTCCACGCGATGCACGTATCAATTTCAACATCTGATTGACATGTTTACACAAGACTCAGCGTAATTTGTTTTACATTGTGCAGTATCTATCATTGGGATTGTAGACAATAACATTATCACATCAAATAGTAAAACCAATAATATACATTGTTGAAACTTGTACTTTGAATGATCTCCATTGTACTTGAGGAAGAATAATTTGATCCATGTGCAAATCTATCTTATTCTGGACTTCATGAACTGTCGTCTATAGGTGCTATAATAAATTGTGATAATTTGGAATGTTTTCGTTAAGTTAGACTATGTTGCAATAGTAATTGGTACAAGAGATTACAAATTATCTTTCCTTCGTGAAAATAATGTTCTAAGCTTTCACGAGGTAAACATCATCTGTAATCTCTCGTACCGATCACGTTCACCCTACATGACAAACCCAGCTCCCTGATTGGTCAGCATTTACGTACCTGCAGCAACGACGGACAGGAAAGCGCTGCGGAAATTGTAGCCGATGGTGTTGGCGCCCAGACAGATGTACATGCCGGCGTCTGCGGCTGACGCGCGGTGGATGACCAGCTTATTGAGGTACGTGCCGTCGGGTCGCTTCAGCAGGTCACCGGTCTTCAGCACTACGAACTGCTGGCCCTTCACGTTGATGGTGCTGTTGTGATTCTCCAGACTGTCTGGGTCCTCCACCCGCTTCAACCACTGCAAGGGGAGGTAATCCATCAAGCAACGGGAGATAACCCATGTACGTACAGCACATACACTTCGCATATGAATGAGAAAATAGTACCATAATGACCTGAAAAATTCGAACCCTCTAATAGTTCGAACACCTAAATTAATCGCTGAAAAGAATATGTTTTCCTGATCCGAAAAATTATTCCAACACAATTTTTAAAAAAATATATATATTTTTTTTAATCATTCATTTATTTACCATTTCATTTACAACCATTTAAAAAATATATATAATTTGGTTTCTCCCCAATAAAATCATTTTTAATTTTCATATTTTTCGAATAAATCGCACAGCTACAAATTTAATTATTTTTTTCCTGTTTGAATTATTAGGGTAATTATGATATATTTATTGTAATTATTAGTTCATATGGGTGAACGACAGAATTGTTGATAAAAGTTTCTGTGGAAATCTTTTACCTTTATGATTGTAACAATGCAGCATTTACAAATCTGTTAAAATCTTTTGAAAGATACATTCATATATAATTCATTAGTTTATTGATATAATTTACAGTTGCGTGTACAATTTTTACATTTAATATAAAAAATTTATGAAGGTAACTTTTTATTGATTGAATGTTTATAAAGAATAAAATTACAAAGTAAATCATTGTTATGCTAAAATAAATGGGATTTCTTAAATGGTGACGGACATAGTAACTCTAGAATCTAGTATGGCTGGGACCATTTGTTGTAAGACAATCTATAAGACAGTTGATGAATGGGACTACGCACTTGTCTTCGGCTGCTTTGTAATTTTCTCAATTCGTTCTCACTACATTTGGACTTTTAAAAAATACCTTGCCCAAGATGAGAAGTAAATTCTGGAAAGTACAAATTTCTGTCTGGGCAACAGTTACACTAGCCTGCTGGAATCTCCCTGCAAATACTAGTATTCACTCCATCTCCTATGTTTCTGCCGCTATTTATTTTGTCTACAATGAGATGTTTTTCTGCTGTACTGCTCCATCTGTTCCAGCACCAGTCCTTGCAGGTCTGAATATCACCAGGTGGACCCAGAAAAAAATTAAAGCCGACAACTCTCTCTATGGAGTCTCTGAATGATGACTAAATATCTCAACTTTCTCTACAAATATTTACTTGGACGTCCACATTATGTTGTCGATCGCGGCAAGCAGTGTGAGTTTCTGCGACTTACTGGAAATAGCCACACCTTGGAGTAGACCTGTGCTACATGGTTTCCTTTGAAGGCGAGCCATTTCCTCCTAGATGTAACTTTTTGTGTCATTAATACACACAATTGCAGGTAATTAAATGTTGGGTGTTACCGTATATACTCAATTGCAGGTAATAAAGCGTTGGCCTTTTACCTGAATATACGAACAATTTGTAGGTAAAACACTGGCGTTAGCTGTATGTATACAGGCAATTACAGGCCACCTCTCTACACAGGTGCAGTTAACAGAACTGACAGCTACCTGTATATGGGGATCGACCACACTTCGTACTCGACACTGGAATGATGCCGTTTCCCCAAAAACTACTGATGTATTCTTAGGATGTGGAGCTAGCAACACAGGTTTGTTGTTGTTACGAATTCTCTCTGAAACACAGAAAGACATAATTATTAAAAATGAAATATTCTTTCATTGGTCAGAAAGATCATCGTACCTGCCTACCATTTGTTAGTCCTTCACTGTTGATGGAGAGTTCTATGGCTAACCACGGTGACCTACCTATGACCTTGAGAGTGTAGGTGTAGTTTATGGTGCCGAGTCTGTTCTCCACGATGCAGGTGTAGTGTCCGGAGTCCGACTCCTGAACCTCGTGGAGTTTGAAGATCCACATGGCGCGGGAGTGCTCATTGTCCTCCAACTCCAGTGACCCGTCCTTCACCCAGCGCACATGGGGGCGTGGGTTGCCCGTGGCGCGGCACTTGAGGCGCACTGTGCTACCCACAGGGCGCACAATGTCCTTGTGTTTCATCTTGCCCTCGTCAATGAACGTCGGAGCAGCTGAAACACAATAGATCTGTACTTAGACAAGAGACAATGGTTAGAAAATGCCTGGTCACCCAGCAGGGAATGGGTACCCAGTAGGATAACATGGTATGGAGAAAGGCATACTCAACAGGGAGTTGAGCGGGACAGTGAGTGCGCGCTGATCCATTGATGTAAGTAATAATGTGAAGTGCATGATGAATATCATTGAATGTTGTTTTAGTGCAGGAAAAAACAAAACATGACTGACTATACAACACAATGTTTACCAGCCTTACATATGATTATTATTATTATTATAATTATTTGTTATTATTACTATCATTATCATAATACTTATAATATCATCGAGAAATTTTGTTTATGTTTTTTTTTTTTAAATTTGGGTTTAGAGCTGCTTTCAAGATTATTTCACTTATATCACGGCTTGTCAGTTTATGACAGGAGGAAACCTGCAACATCCGTAGCACTGAATGTTGCAGTAAACCTGTGAGAATCAGCTGGTACTGACAAGACCAAGGATGATATCTGCATTGCCACTCTACAGACAGCGCATGCTATCAATATTGCGGGATTTGAATCTGGAACCTTTGGCTCTGAAGTCCAACGTTCTACCAAGGTGCTACCACGAATAGATTAGTATAGTAGATAAGTAGAGAAATAATTAACATGGTTTCTATAGTTCCCATTATGAAACTTGAATCGCACTGCAATATTTTATTGTATATTTACCTCCAGCCCTTCTCAAGTCTTCGTCAGGGGAATTGCGATATTCTTTGTCATTTTCCTTTACAATTCCTTTTTCTTCATCTGAAAGAAAAATAAATTCCATGAATTTCATGTCCAATGTAAATATTTTAATCCTGAAACTAAGAAGATTATGAAAGGATACTAATTGTCGAAGCATGACCTAATAATTGTAATATGATTGTTGAAGATGGATATTTGCCAACTTTGAAAGGTCAAGAAACTAATAACTATTTTGTGTGAATCACTCATGCATATTGTGTTGTTAAAATGTTAAAATTGCAATATGCTAAAATAATACAATAACAGATAATGTATTAAGTCTGTTGTTAGTGGCATGGAAAGTAGTACACAGTATCACAGAAACATGATCCGAAATTAGAACTTCTAGATTATCACTGGATTCCAATATCTGTCATTGGTTCAGATTTTCAAATCTGTTTCTGTCTTGTTTCATCTCTGGCTAACAAAGACAGACAATCTAAATCTCCGCGAGACGAAATGTTGGTATTGCTGTCAAGGAGTGGATGGCGACCAGGTGACTCATCGTAATTTGAATCCATCGCTGGACAAGGAAGCCAATCAATGCAAAGGAATACGACACTTAAAATATCGAATACAAATTTAACAGGATTGAACCAATTCCAGACCTTGCACGGCCAGCAAGGAAGATGGAGGGAGGGGGGGGGGGGGGGGGGGTGGAGAAGAGAGATCGGGGAACGTTAACACGCATTTAAACAGGCGAATGCTTTATCAATGTTAATTGTATGAAATGGGAGGCTCGGCCAAATCACTGTTGGAGAGCGTGGAGCAAGTCTTCATTTCTCCACGCAGACTCCCAGTTGATTGATGACTGTATCATCAGACATTTCCACTGCACATGCATTGCATGAATATTCTACATGTGACAACTGTAAACACGTAGGCCTGCAGTGTAGGTGGAGACATTGATCGAAGAGTTCCAAGAATCGCGGCATCATGTAATTTCTACATGTGAAAGAGACTGTGTTTTGCACGTGATGAATCATTCATTGGATGGTTAATTTCACTATCCGACTCCTCCCACTGATCAAAACTATGAAATTAACGAATGACGCTGTCTATAACCTTGTTCCAACTGCAGGGACGCCCGATAGAGCAGCGATTGTGATTTATCTACAATGTAGTAAATCAGTGTCAAGCCAAAATATACAATTTCCAAAACATACTCTTGATGTAAATCTTGGAAATAAAATGGATTTTTTTCCCCCTTGACTCACTCCATTAAAAAAATTCAATATTTATTTTAGTGTGACATTTATCATTAGAGAGAAGAAGTACAATTTATGAGACGCAATTATTTTTTAAATCAGAAAACGTTTATGGCATAGGGGAATAGACCATGAACATTTAAACAAAATATTCCCAGGGTTTTCTAAGAAGGATTGAGAAATAATTTCTGAGCACCTATCAAGCTTCATTTTGATGTCTGACAACAGGAATATAATTGATAATTTCAGACATATTCTACATCTCTGTCAGACTGATATAACGTCTGTGTCAGTTTCTCATCATCGTCTCTTATCGTACAATTTATCAGCTGTTTTTACGCAGACTTCAACATGTAACACAGATTCAGCTTGTATTCATTTACAACAGAACAGGTTAACAAAATATTTTAAGAATTATAATTACGCAAACTCATCCTTCGACAAGTAAAAGAGCGTCTCGTAACATAAGCCGTCACTCTTCTATTGTGAAGATAGAAAAACACCCCGATTAATCCACACCCAGACAGTTTTGGCCATAACTGGAGTTCTCTTTGTGCCGCGGTCCGTTGTAGTCTATTATTTTGTCACATGATGATTCTGTGTCCGGGGATCTGTGTTTAGAAAGCTTAGTAGCCTCGCCACTGGCACGGAAGTCACACCTGACCGAGTCGGGGGGGGGGGGGGGGGGGGCGGGGGAAATTTATCAAAGACATTGGGCAACAGGATACCTGATGGTTGATAAACTTATAAATTTACTCAACGGATCTTTCGAAAGATTGCTGGTCGTAGTTCTCATTGTATCCATGGCCAGCAATATGTACGGAATTAGGTCTGGATCGCTGCGCTTCAACAAATATGTCGATTTATCGTGCTCCGCCGATTACGTGGATTCATTCATGATCGGCCAGATCCACTCCACATACGCCACATACCATTTTTCTACCTCCAACCGGGAGAGCTTTTCTCCGTAATAGTGCGGCATATTGTTAACACAGCATCCAAACTGATACCTGACACCTGAGATATTACACACTGATCAAGTTCCTTTCTGTACAACACATCCACAACATTACTGGATTCTATGGTCATAACCTTTTATGATTAAATAGAAAATTGTTATATTTATTACTAAGAGCCATAAACAAAAAAGATGAATGTAAAACATATTGCACACGACTTGCATATTTGTTTTCTAGAGATGAAAAGTATCACGTCCATAAATATTTTAAATTCTAAATGTTTTCCTGGTTTCATTTTGTATTTGTTTTCAAAACATGAGGAAGAAATTAGTCACCTGTGGTATGAAAGATGAATTCCATCTCTATCTCTGATATATTAAGAATATGAAAAATTATATAGCGTTCTTAAGTATTTCTAAAATAATTTTGATACATGTATTGTCAATTGAATTTTGATAGTAAATTCTAAATTCAATGGGAAACATCTAACAGTCATAGAATGCAATTAACCTGCATAAACTCCCTAATGTGTGGTGGTTCTAAGTTTTGGGTGAACCAGGGAAACGTATTTAGGGGATTGTGTTACCAGTGAATGGGCCTCAGTGCACTCTCAGTGGGGAGTAAGTGCCTACAACTTGATGGCTAAAACAGACTCTGACGGCCCCTTTCAGATCAGTACACACCCAGCTTACCCTGGTATTTACACAAACTTGAGACATTAACGGAGGAAGTGAACCCCCACTCAGCAGTTAATTGGTGAGCACTCTCTCTGTGGTGCCATCAATATTTATGTTCCTAAGAATCCCCCCCCCCTCCCCCCCACACATTAAATGTAACATGATTATGAAATATAAGGTTAGATCATCCTTCTGCACACAATGACAAGGTCAGCTGATCCTCAAAGGAAGTGAACAGCGCTAAAATTAATGGACAGATTTTATCAGGAACTAATGTCATATTGTTTTTCATTAATAACCCCAATGTGAAAAGTAGTTGTGTTATTTTTATGAATTTTATCACAAGTCCTGGCAGCATTGTGTCACCAGACAACTTAGATGGCCGACATTTGACCTCAGAATGGTACGGTTTCATAGAAAATTGCAATTCACACTTTTTTCCAGTAATATTAATGTGATGACTGACAGGAAGTGAAGACTTTTGAAGGCATAATGGGAGATAGTTTTACATTTCAACAATAACATTTGTACATGTACTTAAACACAACATCTGTTCACACGTCTCAACAGTCTCTGGTTACCATGGTTACCTCACCCATCACTCATCTCTGAAACCGACCATGTAATGGAGACATTTACTAATGAGAAAAAACATTGAAATTAATGTTTGAAAATATTTTTGAGTTGTTAAAATAGAATAATTGTAGTAAACAATACCTCACTCATTTCCAGAACTGTCCACAATACCTCACTCATCTCAAGAACTGCCTACAATACCTCACTCATCTCAAGAACTGCCTACATAGTCCATGTAAGTTTTAAAATGTTTTAAAACTGGAATGAATTAAATTACAATAAAATAACTCCCTCCAAGGCATGTAGATTTCATTCAATGTTCCACACTGTACCCCGATATAACAACAAGCAACAGGCTGCCACTTAATCTATTTTACATCAACTTCTAATTCAATACCACAAATCTTGACAACATGGGTGCAAACCATTCACACTACCATTCAGAATTATCAAGAGGTTTACAAACACTAAATCTTAACACAAGCTTCACACAAAGGACGAACTGAATGGTGCCGGCTCTTTTCACACACGACTATAGACCCTGTGTACACCCGGGTGAGTATCGAGGGAGTGTCGAGAGAGTGTCGAGAGTGTTGGCACCCCTACAATACCGCGATCCATCTGTTCACTACCTTTCATCTGAATGCACCGGACAGAATATTGCTGTTTCATATAGCTGTCTCTCACACCGGTCTCTATGACTGTCACAAGGACTACACTCTATTTAGATGCATGAAGTTGTTTATTGTTGGCGGAGAAAGGCGCGACCCTCGAGGACTTCATCTCGACCCTCGAGGACTTCATCTCGCTACAGCACCGAGAACAATACACAAGATCCGCAATTAGTCGGAAAACTGCCACATGAATTAATATCAAATTATGGGGCAGACCAGTCCTGGTAGGTATTATTGACAATGCAGGAATCACGAATATGGTTTGAAGACAACATTGTGTATATCATTAGTTTGTCATTGAGTTGCACTTGGAAAATATCACTTTCTTTGATACTAAATTAAAAGTCTTACTGATTAAACCAAATATATCCTAGCTACTCTAGAGGTTATGTGAATAATGATAACATTATAAAAGAGATACATATTACATTCATAAATATTTAGATAGGTTGATTGAATTTACGTCACAGCAGGAATTATTTATATAAGAACAATTCATATTGATTGTGATCATCATGATCTAGTTTATGGCTATATTTGTAAAAATACATTGTTATCTATTGAGAAGAGCAGGATTCCCACACAATTTATCTGAGCTAAATCAGTATCATCTGTCATGAGCGATACGAGGGTCATGTGACTACAAAGAACCAATCAGTGACCAGTATTTTGATCATAATGGCAGAGTCTCAATCCACCTGGTGACAGTAAGTCGTAGTAGAGTACATCCACAACGGTCCATATCTCCAATATGTCCACAACGGTCCATATCTCCAGTATGTCCATAATGGTTCATATTCGCATACTGTATTTATATCCACACTCCACACTATTGTAAAATCTAAAAAAAAGAGAGGATATCTTTATCATCTTTGTTAATGGAGGCTGTGATAACCAGTGAAAACTCAATAACATAACCATGAGTTATGCAGATCCATGTACAACACTATTAATACTACATGAATGACATACAAGTCATAATTCGCCATCTGATAAAGACATGCATACATCAGGCATACATTATAAGCTGTATCCACCCTGAGCTACTCCATCACGTAGTGTTACCTGTCTGCCATACCTATATCTGATGGGACTTGACATGACACCTGTCAATCATAATGTCATATGTCATGGGACCAACCAGTGTTACACGCCTACAGGGTGATAATGCATGATATCTACCTCGATCTACACGAGCTGTAATGTTAACAATGAACAAGCCCTAGGTCGCTGATGCAACCCTGCCTTTCACATTGTTCAATCTTAATAATCTACAATGGATCCCGTATTTATATTATGATAAGCAAACCAATCATAACATTACATCACAATCTTCAAATCTTATCAAGTGTCTTTACTTATTTCTAGATATATTTTTAAAGTCAACAGTAGAAGCCATAATGATAACCACAATCTCACCCCAAAATAATAATGAATATTCATTTCTTTACTTTAAAAAATTTGTAATTAATTTTTCAGTAATTACATGTTTTTACTTTGACATTCTTTTTTATATAATTATGGTATAAATGAATAATAAATGATCGTTAGATCTAGACATTACTGAATTCCTGCGAATATGTAAAACAGTAAATCTTTATCTAATCGCTGCCACCGATCCAGCGCTGTTTGCCCTGCATACAGTTCCGCTATACAGACATGCACTTCATAAAAACAGTGGTAATGTGCTGGTAATTGACAAACATTTCACACCTAGCACCACTCCAAACAAACATAGTTAGGCTGTGATTTAGTAGTCTGTGGTGTTTACAGGCTGGTGTCTCATCAGAATGAGGCTTGTTTACTTAACCCAGGATTCCAGTGCAGGAGTCTGAGCCATTTGCACCCCCCCCCCCAACACCCCTACACTGACATCATATCATCAATTCCTTACACTGCTGTCTCAGCTACCTTCTCAACAGATGCTAATGTAGACCCATTACTATCATGTTTCAGAATAATATTGCAATATGGATTTCTTAAATGGAGTTCAAAGAGGAAGATACCACATCGTTAGATTTCAAGATCAAGTGCTAAGGGGCTCGAGGTATTTATTGAACTGGACCAAATTGAATTTGAAATGGCAGATGTTGCTATAGACAACTAATCAAACATTTCCAAACATGCTACAATAAATTAAAACCCAACAATCTTTGTGCAGTAACAATAACCAGATAACCAAACCAATGTCATTTCCCTCACCACCATCCAATCAAATTTCAAGAGATTTCAGTTGTTCAATTTGAAGTTTAATAGAAAGAAAATAACATATCTGTCCTTGGAAGAATTGACTCTGTAAATGGATCCTCTCTGGACCCTTTCTGGACCCTCGACCCCAATTAATTCACATGACGCACCCACAGTGACTTGAAGCGTGGTATTCGGACAACATTCTAATCACTGGCCTACAAGATTGACCACCCAGACTCAATCTGGCCACCATATCCAATACATCCTGGGATAACACAGGATAACACAGGATAACACAGGACAACAGAGCAGAACACAGCAGAACACAGCAGAACAAGGTCCCACATCAGAACAGTCACAACATTGTTCACAAAGCTTTGCATAATGAACTTGTAAATTATTCAACAAACTTAAATTGGTTTTGCATATGTACAAATTAAACAACCCACATTTCGTAAAATTCTTTTGGGGCTTAGAGAAAGACATTGTGAAAAGTGTTGGCTATTAAATTTGATGTGGGAAGATAAAAAATTATATCTAACATCTGTTATTCTTTCTGACAATCAGCTTTACTTTACCATATCTAAAACATTGGCTGAACTTAAAACTGAATTTAAATGCAAAATATTGATAGATGCATTCTACTTGTAAAATCAATATTCATCAAATAGAAATCAAGTTTTAAATTTACCAATTTACACTTGTGCTTATTTTTAATCCTTTATACTTGACATCGCAGTCAATGTATGCAAGTTTTTATCAGACGTAATTTCTTCTTTCTTTTTTTTTGTATGCCTTTTTAGCAACACATCCAATGGTGATGAAGTTATTCATTCTGTGCAGAACTGCAACATGGCCGTGATCGATATCTATAGATATCTAATACAGTGAGAGCTATACGCAGCCTGTCATAACATGAACTTGATATTCAAATTTCAGCAAGTGTTCTTCCCAGAAGGCCGTGCTCCTGTGGAGCCAGAATAATTGAGATCCACATCTGCTTTGCCATCACTCGAACAAACTTTTTTAAGCTTGGAAATTTAATCAAATGAGCCTTTCTATGCTGTGAATGGGTTAATATATTTTTTCCTAAAGACCAAGTTAAATCTTCACAAATTTTACAGGATTGATGAAATATTGATGGATATTTTTTTGTTAGCATGACAAGGAAAACTGCAGGAGTTTTTATTTTATTTTTATTTAAAAAAAATACAATTGCCCTGTCAGCATTCTTTCATTAATAGCCAGCCACATATCACATAGATACAGGACATTCCGCCTCACATCTGAGGAAATGGATAAAACAAGTTTACTTTGTATGCTCGGGTAGTAAGCATTATCTGGATATTTTGTTGACAAATGGCAGTGTAGGTTATTAAATCAACCAAGACTTGACTGCAAGTGTTAAGGAGAAAACAATATGTGATTTAACTCACGGAATGCCAATTTATGGGACACGTTGGATATCGTTAGTGTAGCCAGTACACACTGTATGTACACTGCCAAGGCCAGGAGGTCGGAGGCCACCAGATACAAGAGGCATTCCACAGGAAAATACTACTACAACAACCGCCAAAAAAAATAACTGGATAGTTTGCAAAGACTTTAACAGAGATAAATTTAATAATATTTGTTATACACGGCCCATCACATATAATGGTGTTAAAAGACATGGAGCACGACATGGCAGGTTGACAATATTAGGCTCCATTTCATTGCGACACCACTATAATTGACAAGATGATGAAATCATGCTTCAAAGCAGAAAATAGAGAAAATTCTATATTTATCATACCAGTACCCGACATTATGGCTTATTTATCATTTACGAACAATATGGGATATGTAGTCATGACAACAGATCTGTAGTAATTGAGCTGGTTATCAGGCCACAATAGATCCTGGTAATATAGAGTGTAAGTCTACTACATAGGACAGCAAGTCTACGAAATGGACTGCTATTAGGACAGCAAGTCTACTAAATGGACTGCTATTAGGACAGCAAGACAAGACAATTAGGCTGGTTTCATGACACGCAATCAGTGTCTACAGAAATGACTTAATTTGTTCGTCCTACCAGTCCAATCTCAGCCAGATTGAAATGTCAGCTAAACCCACTCTCAGAGACATCATAATGGATGTTTTTATAGTACATTCTTCTGTGGATTTCATTCTTTGTCAGGTGCTACTGGACGGAGGTCAAATAGCTAGGTTGCTGGGCAATGTCCGGCTGGCTCTGATCAGATTCAAACCACAGTTACAGCTTTAGACACCAGGGACCCTGGTTATGCAAGATGCGAGTTTGTTTTGTCCCCAGGAAGGGTTTGTTTGGCCCCTTAGGATAGCGTTGCTCTGAGACCTGTGTTTATTAAAAGGATTGTTCACATTGTAAGTCAGTCGTATGACCAAACTCATTGCAACCAATAGCTGGTTGTGGCCCCCCCCAGATTAGATTAACATCAATCGATGACATGTTAAAGAACAAAGGACTGAAACTTTCTGTAAAATATCAAGTATGTAGTTCAGCAGATTCGCAGTAAATTGAAAATCCATTAATTTTATTCCTGTGTTGATTTTATTTCCAACAGATGATCAAATTTCTGTTCGTAAATCTGTGTTAATAGTGTTATGCTGTTATGGCCAATGACTCCATGTTTGTTTCCAATAGTTTAGTGTCCTTGGGGTATATAAGATAATGTCACCCTCTATTGTTCAACAATTTGTCAACATAGTTACATTTCACACGCCAACTAGCAGCACATTATCAACACATTATCAACAATGTTGCAACTAATAGCTGAAAAGGGAAATATTTTTCAAACAATCTAATGTTGAAACACTGTTAATGATGTATCTACTGCTTCTCAGTGAACTCTGTTACAAATATTTACTTGCTACCTGCTTTGTAGTTTCATATTCCCACTCCCAGTAGTCCTGGTGTTAATGATATAGTACTACATAAATACTACATAAATATTCCTGTTAGTGATATAGTACTACATATTTCATGGTAAACTCTTTTATTTCAAGGGCAGATCAAGACTAGATCAATATTCTGAATTTGTTACAATTAATGTGGAAACTTTCAGATAAACTTCAGCATGTACAATGTTAACCAACTAGGATCAATGTCTATCTGTAATAAATGTATTGCATATTTGTGTAAAAATTAAAATATATATAACAAAATTAAAAAATTTATGAAAAAAAAGAAAAAGGTATGCCATTGTTTCCAAATTTCTGAAAAACAGGCCTACTCAAAAAATGTTTCCGAAGCTAAATGAAAACTTTCTAGGCCAATAAATAGAAATATTTGCAGAATTCTAACCGTTATCATGCTTGAGATAACCTTAATATAATTGCTTAAATAAATATTTCTATTCTACTTATTATTTATTTCCATCTATACAATTTACTAGAATTGATTTTGTTTAAAGAATATTACAGAATCAATGTTGTCTTAATAAAGTACTAGCATGTTGAAATTATCCTAAGAATTTACCAGAATTGACATATAATGAAAACAAATGGTAGGCAAATTATTCAGCACAAACTTTTCAAAGATAAGTATCTGATTTACAAGGAGTTTTAGTTTTCTGGTAGAATTAACATGGTTTTAAAATACAGTCAAACTTCGTTGTGTCAAACTCTCTAGTCTCGAACATCGTAGTATGTCGAAGCACATTCTCGGTCCTGACCAATTCCTTCTTTAATTATCATTATTTAGACCCCTCTGTGTCAAATAAAAATACATACGAAGTCGAATTGATGCATCCAGGTCCTGATGCATGTAAATACTACCTATTTTGCATATTTGTCTCGAACTTGTAAATTCTCTCGGTAATTATCTATCAATAACTAGTTGATAATCAGTAGCACACGACCTGTTCACCGGCCATTTGAAGGGTAATAATAAAAGGCGGATTAGGTATTACATGAACTACTGTCAATTAACGCAGTCTCGGGTCTTTG
>JAUTBT010034522.1:0-18279 GCA_032361225.1 Lepetodrilus schrolli | reverse complement strand
GGTGGTAGCGCAGTGGTAGAACAGTTGGACTTCGGAGCCAAAGGTTCCAGGTTCAAATCCCGCCCCGGGGGCCCGGCTTCAATGTTCGCGAAAGTTGCCTTTCTGACGCGATATTGATAGAATGTACTGTCTGTAGAGTGGCATTGCAGTTATCATCCTTGGTCTTGTCAGTACCAGCCGGTGCTCGAAGGTTTCCTCATGCCCTAAAACTGACAAGCCGTGATATAAGTGAAAGAATCTTGAAAGCGGCTCTAAACCCCAATTTAAAAAAAAAATATATTTTTTTTTTTAATAACTCAATGATAACTTAGTTGTTTCGTGCACCACGGAGACGAATGAGAAATCAGTACGGTCTAGAACCTTTACGTACAGTATTCCTGTTCCAAGATAGTGTTAAACCTGAAGGCATGCAACTTACTGTACTTGTGGCTTCATAGTGTTCAATCTTGATGGCGGGAAGGACGATGGCAGGATTCATCATCATCTTGCACTTTCAATAATGTATGACCCTGAAAGATCATCATAGGCTATATGTCATGGCCTATTCAATTTCAAATATAATAATGAACTTTAAAAATATGACTATCAATTTATATATTTCTTGTTTATAGAAAAACTTCAATAACGATGGCTATTTCAATAGTATGTCTTTCATATTCTTAATAGGTTATGTTACATCATATTAAGAAACTTCAAGAAAACAATTAATTACATTGGAAATAACATTGTCACACCCACAGGGACTTGTAGAGCGGACCCAGTGCATCTGACTTGTCAAAACCAGTCAACATAACCTCTTTTTTTTTTACAAACTTAATAAAAGAAAATCCAAAAAATATCCGTACGTTTCTTGGACGTATTGCATAAATTTCCATTCAGTTATTAAAAGTAACCCAATTCTAAATTTCATCGTTCCGTGCACACAAGATTGAACAAAGACGGTCACTCCTACCAAGTAAGTACAACGATCAAGTGAGCTACATTCAAGGATTGTATTTGTATTTCCCTCTAGTACTCCAACAGCGCACTCACTAGCCCATATCGAATCTCGATTCTCGGGAAAAGTAGAAAATACATATTTCAGTTTGTTAGAAAATTTAATTCCATATCTATAAAACAGAACCCACTCCGAGATATATTGATCGCAACGTAATCGTAGGTTCAAACGAGAATTTGCGGGAAATGGGATAAAAATCTGATGAGATGGTAATCCTGTCTTGTCTAGCTCGTGGTGGATATCGGCATACATGTACGGACATCAAAGTCGTCTCAATGTTCGCTTGCCGTATGACTGCTGGTTCCATTACACCGATATCCTACATGTCCAACTGCTTCAATGACTGGACAATCGGCGGTGGCGAATGTAGTATTTTGACCGCGCGCGCGCATGTGTGTGTGTGGTGTGTGTGGTGTGTGGTGTGTGTGTGTGTGTGTGTGTGGTGTGTGTTGTGTGTGTGTGTGTGGTGTGTGTGTGTGTGTGTGTGTGTGTGTGTGTGTGTGTGTGTGTGTGTGTGTGTGTGTGTGTGTGTGTGTGTGTGTGCGAGCGCAACCCTACCGGAAAGCATGCATTGAATAGTTATCAAATGTGTTGTATTAAGTTATTTTACCCGAATTATTTTGTTTGAACACTAAATATGGTAAAGACATGTGTACGTGTTTCACTTTCATCTCATTCTATTGATCATGTGAATAAAATATATCAAAATCAATATCGAAATCAAAGTGACTGCTATCCGTCAATTGTTCCTAAATGACTGGAAAATATGTGACATTTCCGGTAAAACCAGAATAATCAGTTGATAATGTACTGTAATATCTCAATGTTCTATTGTCTATTAGACTATGGGGGGAATTAAAATATTAAAAAATAATACAAATTAAAATGTAGCTGGTTACCAAATATACTTGTGTAGACACAACAAATGTACATACATTCACGAAAAATACGTTGACCATGAAATATGTAAACAAACCCGTGATTGTTTGACTGAACAATTCTCATTTTGTAAATAAATCATGTATTTATTACCCTATATACTAGGCAGTATAAACCACGTGTGCCTACGTGAACTTTATGCATGCATGTTTGTAAATATCATACATGTACATATTTAATCTTTAATTGTGTAGCTCCTTGAACGTCATATGCTTGTAAATGTCATAGATAATTGTTAATTATATGGTCATGTGCATTGATTCTGCTTATGATATGGCTTAATTAGTTATACATTGTCCATAATAATAATAATAATAATTAGTAGTAGTAGTAGTAGTAGTATAATTCGTATTATTAATATTAGTGTTATATAAAATATACGTTCCCAAGTGTATACATATTTGTGATACTATTTTGAGATGGCTTGCCATATAAAAATATAAAAATACCAGAACATATAGAGGCCATATCATAGAATATATGGTCTCTGATCAGAATTACTAATTATCATCCATTCTAGAGCCAGAGAGTTCACAATCTGTAGATTTTCGTGTAGTATGAATTATTCAGTAATAGACAATTATCATGATTATATCAAATAAACATAATACTATCACAATAATGTCTATTAATTATATACTATTTTGTCGGGGGGTTGGTGTCAAATAACAGGATATTAAACTTTGGTAGACAGTTGTATCGAGATACATAAACACGTTGTTATAGAGGTTTCTCCAATTCCAGTGGATGACAATCTGTAAATGTACTAATTATAACAAGAAAATGGGACGTGTGATGAAAGCAATTCCCTGGTTGTCGATGCTTCCCACAACGAACTTCATCATAGGAGAAAATTGATCCACGATTCCCTGGTCACCAAACCTGCCATTGATAGTCACCACGTGTTTATCACGCTAGTTTTCAAGGGGTATTCCGCTGTGTGTGAAGAGAGCAAGGAGCTCCATGTGGCAAGAATGTCGACGGTTATGTAACGAGCTGTACCGCATTTATACAACAACAGATGCAAGCCCGTGTTCCATTGATTTATATCATGCTGGACGCGAAATGATTTCAAGAGATTTCAATTCCCGACTGATCGACTTAAAATAAAGAAATATCGATCGATCTATATACAGGCAAGGCAAACATGGTAAAAAGGATGATTTGACACTAATGCACTCAACTTACCTAATCCATCAGGTATACTCCCGCATAAAACCTCAGATATATTTCCTGTCCTGGGATATGTGTTTCCAAACACAGAGTTCCCAGAATAGTTGGCTTCCTTGGCCTTGAGGTCGGAATCTGACCCTTCCGTGTAATCACTTGGGTATTGCTCACCCATGGTTTTCATTGACAAAGAAACGTGTGTGCTTCTGGAAATGTTGGCCTCTTTGGAGGCACGGGCGATGATATCCTTTATTCTTCTGGCATAGACCTCACTGTGTAGGATCTGGTGATGCTGTTCTAGAGATGGCACGTTCTGTCTCATGAGGGCTGCTAGGTTTCGCTCCAATTGACGTAGTTCTTGACGTTGTTTAGGACTCTTCGGTCGAACAACTCGCGTGTATTTTCCGCTAAATTTGTGATGCACAACAAGAATCTGAGACAAGGTGATCATCACTAGCACGAGACACAGAGTTAGAATGACAATCTCACCCGAAACAGGGGAACTTTTCTTCTTCCGTTGCATCGTTTCCTAAACTGAATACTAGGCTCAGTGTCACTCTGCTCACCCCTGCTCGTCCCACATGGTTCCGTGGCGGTCACAAGATGGGTGTCACACTGGTGTGGCGTCAGTAAAACCATATTCCGACACCGTTAAGTCACAAGGAAGAACACACATGCTAAGCCTTACAGCACAGAGAAAGCATCTGACCCGCTCCATCACCTCTCACAAAACGGCGAGCCTCGTTTTGGGATCCACACAAGCAGACGATGTAAGCTGGCCGTCTGCTTAGCGAGAGTGTACAGTGGCGGGCAGCGGGTTATACGGAGAGGGATTTCCAAAGCAGTTATCAGTGATACATGATAGTGTGGAGCTGGTAAACTGTGCCAAACATTGCAACGCATCGTTGTCAGTAATTAACACAGCCGTCCATGTTGGAATCAAAGAATGGCCACGCTTATGGCTCCGTAAATTCTGTCAAACAGCGTTGCACACACAGAGCGTTTCTATCAATGATCGGAGAAAGACAGAGGATGCGATTTTGTTAATCAATATTCTAGACGGTTTTCTGATATTAGACGGTTGCTGTGGCAACGCCCCTCTGCCGACGGAACCGACATCGTCTATCAGCCGTATGTGGGCGAATGTTTCCTTAATTAATTCATCGTTGTACAACTGGCGTGGAGTTAGCATAGCTGACTCGATCAGATGCATTTCTTGAGACCATATCGTTTAGGAGAAGAAAAAAAAACGGTTCAAAACTCTCCGGGGATCGTCTGACCTGAGTCACTTCCGTTATGAACCCTTGCAAGAATCGTTCATCATTTATACATATATCGCAGACACGCCGGTGTTAAGGTAACTATTTTGTGTCGCAAACTTGTGTCAATAAATGTTCCTTTTACTATTGCATACAGAGATAGGAAACAAAGTCCAGCCATATATTATATATATATATATATATATATATATATATATATGGGGATTTATGAACAAAACTTTGAGGATCATGAAATCGTACACACACAAAAGGAAATGTTTCGTAATCTCGGGGCCAGGTGTACGTGCGCCTATGGGTCGTGATGATTCTCTCAAATTTAATACGACCATGTCTACTATGTGACGATATCAGCGTTCTTAGCACAAGGACACGAATTGTTCATATGCTGAATTAAATCCGATTGGCAAAATCCTAAAATAGTGACATTTCTAACATTCGGCGTCGTGGAAGCGACAATGACGTGGTTTCATGCTGCTGTTAAATATTAAAACGTAAGTCATATAAGGTCAGAAAATGTGATTGTGTTCACAGTGGTGTTTTAACTATGGGGATCTTCACCACTGGACAAGTTGTACATATTTGGATAATAAAGATATAATCACTAGACAATCACTAAACAATCACTAGACATTCGTAATAAGATCATGGTTAGTGATTTTCACAAAGTTGTGAAATTGAAAACAGATTATGATTAGGTTAGGTTAGTTATGGAGGTAATTCAGCTAAGATACAATATTACAAATGTTTCAATGCAAAACTATATATATTTCGTGTTTTTTGTTTGTTTTTTTGTTTTGTTTGTATTTTATTCTAGTAACAAACACGTTTTCAGTTAAAACATTCCAAATGTATCAATGCAAATCGATATTCGTGATCTCTTGTTTCATCTGTATTCCATTTTAGACTAAACTATACAGCTGTGTTTACATTATATGTACATATGAAGCATAATCTATGAGAAATAACATGTTTTCAACACAAAGCCATTGAAAATACAGTTGACCCTCTCCCTGCTGGATTAGGCACAGGTATGGCCCTTTAGGGCATCTCCGGTTGCCTTCAGCATGGAGAGGGTTAATGTGGATACGTACATTTAAGATAATTATAATTCGAACTAGCATTACGACCTGAGACTAAAGTATAACTGTATGGATGTAGATTTTTTATTAAGCATTATGGTTTCTTAGGATAATGTTTATCGTCAATTGTTAATGTAAATTGTTTTTTAAATCATTAACTCCAAATACCCACAGTGATAGAAAATACATTAAGATCTGCGATGTAGAACGTCCTCGATGATAATTACAGAAACATATTACGGAAAATATATCCCTCGTGAAATTAATGTTCAAAGTTCGGAACTGTGAACATTAATTTCACTCGGGACATATTTCCCGTAATCACTCGTATCGAGTGGGTTATTCTAATTATTCAATATAATCATTTTAATATAATAAACAAAAAGACGTAATCAACACTGTTAATTATGGAATCGTTATTACACAGTAGATATCCACCACGTATATTGAATAAAATCTAACAGAAGGAGCATGGCAGTGCGGGTGTATTAATGCTACCAATTGTTACATGTCGATTCTAAATGTCATACAAACCGTCAGCTTAGCAATACCATTATCTCGTAAATAAAACACAATTCTCCAAGAGAATTCAGAGCGTACCAGGCGGAAGAGTCAATTAATGTATTCTGTATAACTAAGACGGCATTTTTTTAGTAAGAATTCTAAAGCTTTGTCCACAAATTCGCATATCAAATTTCAACTTGAGCATTAAATCGTACTCAAAGCGTTTCGTAATCTCGAGACCATATCGATATAAAATGCCAATTTATAGTTTAAATTATTCTCAAGCGGGGATGGATACATTCTATGGATACCGTATGCTATGTATAGTATAGGCCTACTAGCACTCTTGGTTGTCACTCTTAAACTATTTGCTATTACTAATACAAGACATGCGATAATTTTCTTCACATTATATCTACTAGTATTTCGTAAATAAAATTTAAAAAAAATTAAATAAAAAATAAATCTCTTTTTTTCCCCTTTTAATTGGGGTTTAGTGCCGCTTTCAATATTCTTTCACTTATATCACGGCTTGTCAGTTTAGGGCAAGACTAAGGATGATAACTGCATTTCCACCCTACAGACAGCGCATCCTATCAATATCGCGTCAGAAAGGTAACTTCCGCAAACATTGTCATTGATGCCGGGCCCCCGGGGCGGGATTTGAACCTGGAACCTTTGGCTCCGAAGTCAGACGTTCTACCACTGCGCTACCACGCGTCCCAAATAATGTTGTGTGACATTGTGAACCATGTTATCGGTGGATACTAATTTGGTATAATTACTATTGATTTCTGGATTTTGCAATGATGCCTAAAATGGTAAGAATTGGTATTTTGAAAATATGCATTATATTACGGCAGAAGTGCACTAAACATAACAACTTAAGTATACAAGTATGTTCACCACTGAAGCAATTCTTTCACTATAAGTAGAGTGGAGTGGGATTAGAAAGTGGCTTCGGCGGTGGCAATCATTACTAGCAGGGATATATTACGCTGGTACAACGTGAGTAGGGTTTCATCAATTTCTCACATTGTCCTTACGGTCACACTCGTGTCCATCATGCCACATACTATCTGGGAACAGAATGGGAATGATGTATGTGTGAAACATTTATATGTTTCCTTAGTAACTACATCGCAATGTTGGACTATGTTTAGTGGCATCTTTGGGAAAACTGTGAAAAGATCGCCTCTATAACTAATATGATGTCATGCCTACGTTGTAGGACGTGCGTATATAGATCAAGTAATCAATGTCGACGTTAATTTTATCAATATTGATAATATATTCTAATATGAGGCGAAGCATGACAGGCTATTATTAGAGATAATAAATAAATGTAAACACTGTCCTTGTTATATATTGAATTATTATACATAGACTAGACAATCCGATTGAAATCCGATCAGAAATGATGTATAATTATTTTTTTTTAAACCTTCAATGTAACAGCAATTTGATTGGTAGGGGCATCCCATGTCCGTGTCGCCATAATGGAAACCTTCCATTTATGTACGAGTATATATCCCATTTCCGAGATGTTACCCTTACTCTCGCCCGATTCGAGACTACTCGACTTTTTCCGTACAAGAGTAGGTTATGGAAACTGAAGCGAGGTCTCTGGAGAATGTCAAATACTTTTACGAAAGGAAAATAAACAGTGGCGGTGTTATCTATTGAACTTTTATACATAAAAACGACAATTTCAGTGAAATCGGACAAACAATGACACACAACATTAATTATATTTCATAAATTAAAACATAAATGCGGCAATTTTGATTGGTAGCTCATGATCGTTCCGCCATGATGAAAACCTCTCCATCCAGGGTCAAGCGTATATTGAAACAAGGCGGAAATGACACGATTGGCATCATACTAATTAGTGAAAGAGAGATTAAATTATTTTTACAAAAGTACATGTGGTGTTCAAGTATGTACTTACTCAGCGTCGGGACAGCTGCGCATGCCGGGGGGACAGTGGTAACGTTGGCAACGCTGGATCTGGCCTCATTTTGAGATTTGAGTATAAGAGCTGCTATCCTGTTGGTATACACCTGTTTGAAGAGATTGACGTTGTCGTAGTCTATGACGAAGAGGTCCGCTGATGGCAGCTTTTCCTCTGGTACCAGAAGGTAGTATACGACGTAGATGAGGGCGAATATTCCTAGAAGACCGAGGACGTAGAGGGACAGGATGTTACATATCGGCGTGTTGTCGGTGGCGAGGACCAGACCCTCATGGCTGACAGCGGGGTAAGGATTCAGACGACGGGCCCGCTGTTGGTACTGCTTATGACCATCAGATGCGAATCCGTCGTGCATCTGAAAATGAGTAGAAGACAAATAAATATAAATAATAATGGCTACTTATAATGCGCAAAATCCACCTCCTAAGACATGCTCAACACGCTACATTATTCACACTGTCTGGGGAGAGAGTCGGTATAATGTATGTGTGAAATAACACACAATTAAGTCTTTTAACGATGGATAATTTACCTGTCATACATCATTATTGCTACACGTCTGTAATCAGTGGCTAATGTACAAATAATTGATATTTTTGTAATGACAGTGACCGAAATAAATCAAAGTAAGACAAATCAATACGACCTTTCGCGCGCAATCGAACCTCACTTTCGCAGATGAAATGGACTACTAGTATTATATTGTTGAAATCCTCAAGGATTTTCAACTATTTTGGTCCTAGTGTTTAATAATAGTACACTATCGTAACTATCGATAGTTAAGGGTACTATCGATGTAAATAATCGATAGTTCAATTTACTAACGATGTATTGTTATCGGACCACTCACAATCGCGACCTATCGATAGTTCGACCTATCGTTACACCCCTACTGTGTACACTGTAACTAATTAGGTACTGAAGTTAATCGTATTATCCGTTGAATCGGAATCGGGGTATGCTCTCCCGTCGACAGTTGTTACACCACTACACACGTTCCTGGTATGCGCTGTCATCTTAGGAAATCTTTCTGTTCTCGTAATGAACCAATGTTATTAGCTCTATGAAATATTGTATAGGCAAGCGGAGATTTTATTTAGAAAACGGATCTTGCGCAAAAGGAAGTTTACTGTTTGAAATTTGACATAATTAATCAGTTTGACGAAAATTGACTCTTGAAGTGTAGACTGCGTATGTCGCTCGGTCGATCCATGTGGAAATGACCTCCATCTGATACAGCGTGTATAATCGGAAATGTCTTGAAGCGTTGCCGCTATTGGGAGAACATGGATCATAAGCGGCAACCTGATTGGAATAGAAGACTGAACCGCAAGGTTTTCAGGCCGCTTCTCTGAACAGCTTCCAGATTTATAGATGCGTTCATAAAATATTATGGGCACATTCCACAGAACGGTCGTAGTGAGCTACGAGCGTCTGTATTCGTTATAGTAGTTAGGACGCGTAGAGCTACGATAGTTTTGTGGAACTGGTCCCTAAGTCTATTAGATCATAAGACGTCCACACGATCAACATATTTAACACGGTAATCACGCCAAAATATGTAGTTTATACATGTACTTAAGGATTGTATACTACCGATTAATTAGTGTATGGTTTCCTAATTTCCATGAGCTTAATTGCCAAATATAAGAATACCAGGTCACTTTGGTTAGCTCGTCGTACATGAACTGACGTGTAACTGATCTATTTAGAGTTTTAGGACGTGCAACTCACATAAACAATCTCAAGCGAAGATGAGACATTATAGAAATTTAGATACGGACTATAGACCTCTGTACGAAA
The DNA here is from genome assembly GCA_032361225.1 of Lepetodrilus schrolli. NCBI lineage: Eukaryota > Metazoa > Mollusca > Gastropoda > Lepetellida > Lepetodrilidae > Lepetodrilus > Lepetodrilus schrolli. The sequence goes on along the minus strand of JAUTBT010034522.1, from coordinate 8,532 downwards.
TTAGCAGCATTTTAGAAAATTAGTCAACAGCATCAAATGTTTCGATAGTATGCGAACTCGTCGAATATTATTGCTTGTTTCAATGTTGGTGAGCTAACTCATCGTCTATCGTGTACAAATCATCCAATTTGATTGCAACCATGGCAACAGCATTTCATTGGATGTCCAAGTATTGTCAATGCAAGTATTACTACAGTATCTAATAACACACGGATATTAGCGTGGGGCTGGATTGACGGCAGAGGGCAGGTCTATCAAAACTACATAATTGTGTGGCATCGGCGTAACTGAACAGGGTTGACCTCTTAAAAGGCACATCGAACGCATATCCTAATATGCCTGTCAGAGCTTTTCGGCCAAACGTGACAAGGTGCAATTTAAACGGTGGTAATATAACCTACCTACTCTATATATTAATTTGAAGCTACATCCAACCGGCTTCAATATGCTTACACTACGCACCTGTCATCGCAAGATGAATATAATCGTTATGTAACGTCTGTTGTATTGATACCAATATACCCGAGTTCATTCTAGAGTCATAAACCCAATGATTATTTCATACATTACATCGCATACGATTTAAATAGGCGCTGTGCCTGTGATTATAGGATGATATTTGTTCTGCGGAGCTGTCTTGTTTTTGGCCAGGGAGGATACAGGAATTTGAAAAGTGGAAAGTGTACGTTATTAGTATAACAAAAGTTAAAGACTTACAAAACACGGTTTGTTGGCATAGTTCATGGTCAAGCGTATTTTACTTGAAAGTATGCATATTTGATTTGTCTGCGCAAGTATTTTGGACAACAAGCTACATTTTCCGCATGTCCCATCTACTGGTTTCAATATTTTCATATTTTAATTATGTTTTTTTTTGTTTTAAATTGCCAGACAAAAATAAATAAAATATGAAAATATTGAAAACCGTTGGGAAAATACGTTTAACCATTTATCTCAACAAACCGTGATTGTATGCCTTTAAGTCATATTGCGATAGGCTGGATGTCACGACAATGCATGTATGAAATTAGGATATGGTGCATTATTGAACTTTCTTCTCTCTCTCCACCTACCTCCGCCTGTCTGTGTCTGTCTGTCTGTCTCTGTCTGTCTGTCTGTCTGGTCGTACGTACATACTTCAGTGAACAATACCTCGAGATAACAGACGGGTGTTTTGGTTTATGGAGTGTGAGTGCTTGATTCCGTTCGTATCTTTACATCCTACGGCGTCACATATTTGATTGATATGTTTAAGTGTTGGTATAATTATTTCAAGGATTTCATCCGTATGTACAATTGTGTCTGTCTGCACGTACATTGTATAGCAAATAAATAGGAAATAGGCCTACTATAATTAATGCGTGTGTATCAAAGTTTACGTTAGATTTCATATTGCATAAATAATTTCCGATTGGTTTTGTTTTGTTGTTATTGTTGGAATACACATAGAACTTACAAAATTCATTCACCATTATAAAGATGCTTTTAAGCATCGCCATTGGCTGAAGGAATTGTATCGATTTATACTGCAGAGGGAATACAATGTCGAGGTCACATTCTAAACAGGATACTTTCATCTGCATTACAAACGGCTATATACTAGTATCTGGGTCAGTATTTCTGGAGGAAATTATACAGTAGATTACACAGGTTATACGTCCCTTTCAACTCTCGAATCTCGCGCAGTGACTTTCCTACTCTCACAGGGGATTGTCGACTCAATGAGATCTGCTCGTCACGTGACTCGAAACATATTACGCTGATTAATAAATGCTATAAATGGCCTCCGGCCTATCTTCTGAAACCATTGTGACAAGTTAAATACATAAAACAATTTACAAATACAAGTAGATATAATAATAGGAAAACATAACGATGTCATATTATATTCAGACTACAATTTGGATGGTAAATTGATAGGTACGCTAACCAAATGGACACGTTGCCTGGACCTCATCATTTGATGTATTTGTTGGGATAGTGTGTGAATGATTTAGCCCTGATAATTGAATATGGTTTGAATGCGTGGACAACTCACAATGTGAGCATGTCGTGTCAAGTCACAAACAGTTGCTGTCACACACAGTGCATGTGTCGTGCACGTGATTTGTTGTTATATTGTCGCAGCATAAATCTTTCACCTATACGACCATATCATACATACCAGACCCCGCCTTCTCGAAGCAAACTCGAGATTGAGATTTTGCTCAGCTGAGATTTCTATAATGCCATACAACTCAGCTACAATGTCAAAGAGGCAAAGGTGATTGGGGGTCAAAAAAATAAAAGACGGCAATGCTAAGTATTGTGGCCACTTCAGGTTCCACATCTTAAAGATAATTTAATTTTTTTATAGATTATGGATACACATTTCGGGGTCTTTCTATTACTAGTAATTTGTTTTACATTTATGAAAATTTGATCCCATGAAAATTTCCTTGCAGAACTTAATATTACATTCTACAGAGTGTCATCTATCTGTTAACACCAATAGTGTGTTCATATCTTTATCAGTAGCTGAGTTAAACTAGTTTGAACATGGTGGGGGTCATCTCAAACATATCAATTTTGACGAAATATGTGTTCTATAGAATGTATTTGTATTACGAAAATGTTCCATATGTTATATTCTCTGTTATATTCTACGAAGTATAGGATATCTGTTAACACCAATAGCACGTTAATAGCATGATTAGTCACTGAGTTTGGTCATGTTAGTTTGAACGTGGTTGGGTGCATATAAATAAAAATACCAATTGTGACGAAATATGCATAACGTATGTTCTATAACATATAGTTATTTCAATAAAAGGTTTTAAATAGTTCTTAGTTGTATTCTACAAAGAGTACTCTATCTGGTAACACTAATATCATGTTGAGATTAAGTTATGTTGTAGAACATGCATTACGCATATTTCGTTACAATTGGTATTTTGAGATGTACCTCTAGTATATCTCAGCGACTAAACATGATATTGACACGTTATTGGTATTAACAACTAGCTTATACATTGTAGAATATAACACAGTGCTATATAGAACGTTTTCATAGTACAACTATATGTTATAGAACATGCATTACACATATTTCGTCACAATTGGTATTAATATCCTATGTGTCTTTGTTGCTGAGATTTATTCAATTTTAGTTATAGATGGCGGCCATTTTTTTAAAAGATGGTCGCCATGGCCGCCACAGGAAAAATCTGGGATGGCAATATATCCGTACATTTGTGCAATGGTCTACTGCGTATGCAATAATTCCTACTTCAACGGCAACAATTCCCATTTTAACTGCAACTGCCATTCCTATCATAAAGGTTTATGTAACAAAGCTTTCTATCACAACTCAACCACACAATTCCTATTTCAACGGCAACAATTCCTATGTCAACCGCAACAATTTCTATTTGTAAACCACAATTCCTATTTCACCCACAGCTGTTCCTATTTCACCCACAGCGATTCCTATTTCACCCACAGCGGTTCCTGTCGGTGAACGGTGGTGGATGTGAGAGATACATTGGAACAATTGCTCGTGCCTTATTGCACTGACATCGATTACTTGAAACAGTCGTCTCGGGTACAGTTCTGTCTACGACATTTGGTTTAAGTTGGACAACAACCAGCAGAGAGCCTTCTTGACCATCTGCTCCATCTGTTCATAAATTAGCTGCAAACGGAGTATTTGCAACTCAAGCCCAAGCATTATAATCTGCTGCTGCTGCTGTTGCTACTACTACTACTACTACTACTACTACTACTACTACTACTACTACTACTACTACTACTGCTACTAGTACTACTACTACTACTATTACTATTACTGCTACTACTACTATACTACTATTACTATTACTACTACTACTACTATACTACTATTACTTCTACTACTATTACTATTACTACTACTACCATTACTACTACTAGTACTACTACTACTAATATTACTACTGCTACTATTACTACTATTACTGCTATTACTACTACTACTATTACCATTACTACTACTATTACCACTACTACTTTACTACTACTATGACTACTACTATTACTACTACCATTACTACTACTACTATGACTACTACTACTACTATTACTACTACTGCTACTATTACTACTACTACTATGACTACTACTACTACTATTACTACTACTGCTACTATTACTACTACTACTATTACTACTACTGCTACTACTATACTACTATTAATTCTACTACTACTATTACTACTATTACTTCTACTACTACTACTATTACTACTACTACTACTACTACTACTATACTAATATTACTTCTACTACTATTACTACTACTCCTACTACTATTACCACTACTACTATTACTACTACTACTACTATTACTACTACTGCTACTACTACTACTACTATACTAATATTACTTCTTCTACTACTACTGCTACTACTACTATACTACTATTACTTCTACTACTAATACTACAAAAACTATTACTACTACTACTAATACTACTATTATTACTACTACTCCTATATAGGTCTCATTATATTCCACGCATATATATGTACATTAAATTTACAGTTTCTTAGTAATCGGATCTCGATGCTGCTGCGGCACCCGACTATGTACTATAACATTTTATTTATATATATATATATATATATATATATATATATATATATATATCCTGTTGCCATTGTCCCGTGATACTGGCGCTAACTACCTATGTATAACAGTCCATTGTATCTCGGCTGGTCTAGATTACCGTGAATATCGATGTTCTTTGAAAAAGTTAATTATGTCGCAGAAACCGAATTTCCAGAGCGCTTTATTCCGTCATTACGAAAGATTACAACCATCCATTGCCTTTACACAAGTACCTTGTTTGTCTAAGTTTATGATTATATCCCTGCGCTGTTGCTACAAAGATGACAACACAGCAATGTACATGCTGGGTATACAACCTGAGGAAGTTCTCCAACTGGTTTCCCTGGCGCATCGTAGGTCTAATCAGCTGCTGGCCTATTATATATGTGTAACTAAATATGGCTAGACACGATTACAATGATACGACATATTATCCGACAGCGAATTTACGACGTCCTTAAAGGAATATAATCACAGAGTGCCGTATTGGACCGAATTGAAGTTAAAAATGCAAAGTGCATGAACTTAGCATACATATAATCACTATCGTACCTCCAAATATCGGTTCACCGCTATAGGATAGGTAAAATCCAATTGGAGTTTACATTTCCGGTAAAACCCGAATAACCAGTTGGTAATGTACGGTAATATCTAATAGACTAATAGACTAACTCTAATCACAGAACACGGTAAAAAAACAACTATAACCTTTCACGACTACTGGTATCAATAAACCTACTAGCTATAAATATTTTAAAATAATAAAATATGAAAATATTGAAAACCAGTGGGGTATGCGGAAAATGTAACTGGTTACCCAATATACTTGTGTAGACTCATCAAATGCATATACTTTCATGTAAAAATACGTTTGACCATGAAATGTGTACACAAACCCGTAATCGTATGTCTTTATAATCGATCTACAGCTGTGTGTATTGCATGGATAGTGGTCGGGAGAGACGCAAGTGACGTCGGTAATCGAGATGTGTCACACGCTTCCCATAGCTGTTATTATAACTACAAATTTTAATATTCACTCGCGTGCTATACGTACGTATACGTATTATATACGTATTAGTAGTGATGCGCCGATCGGTAAAATTATCTGTATATTTAGCTTTGAAACTCCAATGTCGATACATCGATCGCAATGAAATATCGATACTCATGAACATGTTTTTTTTGGTGTTTTTAAAAACTTGTTTTAATTCATTAGTTGTCTGCAAACTATTTTGTTTTACGTCATTGAAGTTAATTTGATTACATTACCTCTTTAACAGATACATTTATATTATAGGTAGTTCATATCAAGATATATTGGAACTCAAACAGCTGTTCAATAACCGGTTGTCTCCCTTGACTATGCGTGAGTGATTATGGAGTTTAACGTCGCTGCGGGAATTTTCACCCATTTGCGACGATCCATAGGGAAATCACGCTATATTGACACGTTTTCGTAAATATCTTCAAATTGAAGTTACTAAATCCCCATTACAAGTAGATTCGAGTAGAATGGCATATAGCAAAAATCTGAATCATGTTTTCATGATTGTTCTCTAAAAATTACAACCGTCTTTTTAACGTCAAAGTTTGCCTGTCAGCATAAAATTAACGCTACAGTGATACGATCCCTGACCACCGACGGCGGCAAAATGAGAAATTCACAGAATTATACTCAACCAATATCCTAATACAACCGACATGCACATGATTATACCTTCATCTGTCGACCAATCGCATCTATCCAGTAATTTGTTACAATTAGGGACCGTGATTTTAACGCTAAAGATAATATTCTACAACCGGTGTTGATGCAAAAGTGAGTCCCTACGCATTTTTCCCGAATTTAACAAATATACACGGAGTACTAGTTGGCAACCGGCTCATTTATACATGCACAACATTGTACATGCATATTAAATTAAAGTAAATTAAGATGTTAAGTGTTATTTAGACATTTTCTAAGAATACTTGATGCATACGAACTTGCCAGCGAGCCGTAATTTGTATATGAGTGTATTTGGCCTAACACCAACCTGTATAGCCACTCACACATGGATGACATAAAGGGACAGAACTCTGTCCAGGGCCACTGGCATAGTTTGAAAAAAAATGTACATTATTTGTGTAAATACACAGGAGCGGATTTAATAAGTTGGACAACTTTTTTCCAATCCTTTTCTGACGAATAAAATATGTTTAAATCAAATCTGAAAATTCAGATTTAGGTTTAATTGTACTATAGTATATTTATTTAAATGTCAACGGAACGCATGCGACGTACAATGAAAACTGATGATGGGATTACGTTGCTGAATATTAGTATTCATCATTAATATTCTACACCGTGTCCTATTCTATACGGTGGGCAGATAAAGAGATTAGCCGAATTACATATTATTCATAATTTACAATTACCCGATGCACTAGTTTATTTTCATGAATACTGTATCTCATGCCTGTTTTAACTATGTTCCATCTTCAACAAAATTTCTTGATCAAGTTGCATTTGATTCACTCGACTGGAAGTCAGTCAAGTCTAGGAATTGGGTATAAAAAAACCCCAGCTTTCCCTGAGTAATCTGATACATGAATGTCTCTTATTTCGTAAATTGATAATTTACAAGTAAGGTTGATATTTTGTGATGGCGATTTATTTATACTACGTGCATGTAATATAATACTGTAGACTTTGTACTAATATTTGCTGGTAGCTAGTTCTAATGATATGTTCCATATATACTATTATCCATCAGAGACCCACGCTAAGCATGTTTGTTTTTCTGTTAATTTATTTAATTTATTGAATGTAATGATCCGCTTTGAAACGTATTATTGTATACGGCGGCTGCTATTTGTATAAATAAAAATCAATTATCCAGGGACTAATACTGCCCATATTCGATGTACTAGTGTATTAAATGACATACACCAATTATGCTATGTGCATCTGTAATTTTCCACAGTGTCAGCTTTCCCTTTAATTAACACTTATTGCGGGCTAGGTTGCTTTTGTCTGTGTATGTGCGTGTGGCTGTACTATATGTACAAGTATGTTTATACTATTTATATATGTATAGCATACCCACATGCCCCCCCCCCCCCAACCACACACACACACACACACACATGGGATTTGAACTCGGGACTTTTGGCTCCGACGTCCAAACGTTCTACCACCCGCCATTCACCTCTATTAGTTACAACAGTGTGTGCCCTTCACCTCTATTAGTTACAACAGCGTGTTATGATGTGTTAAACTAGAATGGCACCACATGCTTATATTCAAGCATATATTCAGCAGTAAGCTCTATCAACATGCACAACGCCCAACTGCCAGATCATGATATACGGGTATAGATGCATCTTGAACACTTCCGGTTGACGACACTGCATCAGATTGGTCAAGAAACAACAAGCCGCCCAAGAGTCCTTATTGATCACCACATCTCTGACCACCGTGGCATTAATCAAAGACCTGGAACGTCATTCAAAAAGCGGGTATCTCGATGACCAATGAATTCCGGACACACCAAGAACTCATGGCAGATGCATCAGTGCAGAAATTGCATTTGATTCCCTCGACTAGCAACCGGAAGTCGATGGCGACCTTACACGCGCGATGTCCAGACTCAATATTTATGCACGCTGAGGTTACACGCTATATGGCATTTTGATTTCTGAAATAGTGTTGTATTGGCCCTTTAAAAATAATAAAAAATTGTTGAGAAACGTAAAAGAAGAAAAAAAGTACAACGGAAACTGAACTGTTGGGCACATTCTTGTTGGGCCAGTGCCTATCACCCCCCCCCCCCCCCCCACACACACACACAAAAAAACACCCCACAAAACAACAACCACCCCCCCCTCTCTCTCTCTCTCTCTCTCTCTCTCTCTCTCTC